>WTXC01000060.1:0-167923 GCA_022496195.1 Lactifluus subvellereus | reverse complement strand
AGGTTCTGGTTCAGCCATTTTGGCCAATGATCCCAGTAAGAGAGATCAAATTCACCCCTTCACCATCGCTGTCATGTGCGGTCAAGGTGACTGGCAGGTGGCGTCCACAGCGCGGATTCTCAATGAGCTTCAGACGGTTCTCTCTGCCAGCGAAGAACTCGCTCTTGTCCGTGAGGAAGGTGACTTATCCTCAGAGGGTCAAAACGAGCTCGACCCCACATTGTGGCGCGAACTTCTCAGGCCATTCAGCAACGTGACGACACTTCATGTACAAAACAAGCTCATTGGCAAGCTGTCTCGTTCTCTACAATTTGATGATGGCGAACTACCTCAAGATCTATTGCCGAACTTGAAGGAACTTGGTTACTCTGGAGGACTCGATGCTCGCGACGCTTTTACCCCTTTCATCAATGAACGACAGGTAGCAGGCCGTCCTGTGAGCCTGAAGATGGTCGACTTCCCCAGTTACCAATGGAAATGAGCCACGGAACCCGGGAAGCGCAACCATGCCGCGACCGTTCGGACAGACCGCAATACCCGGGACACGATATATCTTTATCCCACTGTTCTTATCTTTCATCTTCCGTTTCCCCGCCATTAGTTTCACCCCTTCCCACTCACTTTCCCCGTTGACTAGGTAAATGATGTATACAACGACTATCTTCTGTGGTCATTATGTCAGCAACTGAGGTTGCCTTTGTGTGTATTTATCGCGTTCAAGGCACAATGATAGGTCACCATCCTCGATGTATGTCACCCTATGTAGTAAGCACGTATCCGCCATGTGTATGACGATCTTGGAGTTGTCCCACGCAGAGGAAGTGCTAGGCTTGATCGAGCTTGCACTTGGCGGCGCTGTCCATGTCACGGTCCGTGGAGGTCAGTCCCAACTCGTCTTGTATTTCCTCTTATTTTTATCAGGTTTTGAACCCCAGAGCGGCTTAATTATGAGGTCCTTGAACTTCTCAGAGAACTCGAAGCTGACCACATCGCCCGTACATGTACCGCTCAACGTCTTAAGGAGGACTTCGGAAGAGGACGCCGCCGCCACTGGCCAGCCTCCGCCCCCAGCCCAGACCCGCCACTCACAGTCTCAGAGAACCTGCGCACAATCGAGGTCGAGGTACGTTCCATACCTCTCGTTTCTACGACAAGATGACGTCCCTGACGTGCCGTCCGTAAGGCCATTCAGTACCTCACGACCGACTATCAGCCCACGTGCGTGCAGACAGCTCAGGGTGTCCAATGCCTGACGAAAAACCTCGCCCCCTTCGGTCTCACCAAAGCGGAACAACTCCAAGTTGTCAACCTTACCCCTGTCGAGCCCGTCGAGCTCTACGTCGTATGTGCCCACATCGTCTCCCAGTCCCTCCCCGGATTCGCTCGCTCATTTTCATTTTTTTCCTTCGCAGATTGTCGAGGAGCTGAAAGACAGGCTGGGAAACTGCATGGAAGAAGTGCTAGATGTCGTGCGCTCCTCGCTCACCGCACCGCTGCCCTCATCGGCATCGCCACGGAGCACCCCCTCGCTGCCCAGTTGATGCTCGAGATCGTCGACGAGACGCCCGCTATGCCCCATGATGACATGGACTTGGACGCTCCGCTATGGGAGCACGATGATAACGAGATAGAGTACATCGACGCTGGCGAGGGTGTAGGGATCGAAGGCGATCTCGACCTCGAAGACGAGTGAGCCGTCGCCGCACAGTGTGTATATTCGTATACTCTTCCTTTTCCCGTGCTCTACTGACCCACTGGTCAGACGTGACCGACCCTCGCATAAGAACATCTGCGGCAGGAGCACGACCAAACGCCCCCGGCACGTTTGGGTGGTATCTTGATGGCGCACAAGCCGCGCCCCTCGGTCAGGCGAACGCACACCCCAGAAACGCACACACTCATATGTACAAGCCTCGCTCCTCGGTGAATGGACGATCAGGAAATTGTATTGCCCTCCCATCAGATGCGCTTTATTCTACTCCAATTCGCAACCCACCACACTGCCAACACGGCTATAGATTATTTCCGACCTCTCCGAGTCAATCACCGTAGCCTCGCCACAGTTAATTAAGTTACCCAGGTCTGTCAGAGTCTGCGTCAGTTTATTGATTGTATGGATTGTTGTAGGTGGCGCACATGAACTTCTTTTCGTTGTACTACCCACGTCGAAGAATAGACTTTCTAAATTTATCCCCCGTTTGATCCCAAGCTGGCCCGAGGGGTCGAGTTACTTCCCTGAAAACGACTCGGATGCAATCGACACGTAACTACTGTACTCTAACGTGCGTTCGAATGAACGGATCTCAGAATCATTGCCTAGTGTAGAACTCCACATTTTCATGAGGGAGTGTATACAGCATATCCCGACACCAGCGCTCAATCATACACCATCAAATCGTGCGCCCGGAGATGTCTTTTTTTTTTTTTTTTTTGAGCGCACGATTTGATGGTATGATTGAGCGCTGATGTAGGCCGCGAACGAGATGGCACAGCCCAGTCCCTATGATGCAAACCCATCACCCCACGATCGCGTCGACTCAGGCTACGATCGTCATCCTTTTCCTGAGTAAGCCCACCACGCCGCACGAATCACTCGGTGCTGCACAAGTTGTCGGCGGTATAAGATGAGCCTGCTCCGCCGTTGAGTTTCCTGGAGCTTTCATCATCCCCGTCAGATGGAATGATCCTGGCCCGCACATTCTCAGACGGAGGGTACGCGCCCGATCTTCGCTATCTCCGTCATGGTCTGCATGGCATTTTGCTACCGACTTGAGCGCTACTAATTCCTCCACGCAAGTCCCCACATCCCTCACCCCCCGGATCCCTGCAGCCGCATATATCGTTCCTACTGAGATGCTCGTGTATTTGCCCACCCTCTCCCAGTTGAACCTTCTCTCGCTGAGCTTCCGGCCTTCCGCTTCACGACCTCGCCTTCCTATATGAGTAGTATTGCTCGACTTCCAGCTGACGTGGGGTCGCTTTCGAAGTTCGAAATGGTCCAGTATTGCGGAGGACGTGTGTAACTAGAAAGCACAGGAATAGACATACCGTACTTCGAGAACCTGGACATCAAGCTCCTAGATCCACTACCTGCCACCTCTCTTGTCCAGTCGTAACTCGCAAACATAGCAGCATAGAAGTGGGTCCTACAGTATGACGCGCTCGATGACAACCCGTGTTTTGTCTTATCTTAAGTGGCACTATGAAGTCTTTACTAGTAGGTGGTTCGACCTATTTGTAGGACAAGAAGACGTGGACACAGAAGTAGTGCAACTGAAAGATTAGGTGCTGTAAATCTAAACGTGGAATATGAAGGACTACTCAGCACACTGTATGAATCATCTAAGATCATATAATGATGTAGTGCTTTATGGATGCGACGCGGGCGCTCGGAGATGGAGCAGAGGGAAAACAGACATTGTGTAGGACAAAACTGAGACTTTCAGCTTCTATGGCTGCGACACTGGCAGCTGTGTGACTGTACTATGGGAAGGCAAATGGCATTGTATGCCAGCCTACTGTGGTCGAGCCCACATATGGAGTTGCCCAGTCTTTATAGCTGCATCATACAATGCTGAGACATGAACCAATGCAGCTACTGTATGGTACAGTAGCTGCAAGAGCTCATGTCTCAGCATTGTATGATGCAGCTATAAAGACTGGGTTTGCAGGGCCTTAAGCTCGGCTTAGTCAGGCTAGGGCTTTCCTAGAGAGGTAGAAGGCTCAGGCTCGGGCTCAGGCTCGGCTCAGCTCAGGCCGCGGCTCTCGTCAAAGTGGCTTGACCTCTCCACCTCTTTCGCTCCCTGATGCGAGCGGTAGGGCTTGTTTCTCGCCGCTTACCCCCTCCCTCACCTCAAATGCGAGATGGAGGGAGGTTTCTTGGTCTGTCGGTCTGTCCACCCTCCGTCGCCCGAAACACGAGCGGGGCTCATTCTCGGCAATTTCTCGCTGCCTACCCCATCCCTAGGGCAATATCTGGCACTACTCGTCTCTGGCTACCTTGTTGACTGGACCCACAATACTTTGATGATGCCAGGTGGACTTGGACCTCAGGTTCTCTTATTAACTTCTGGTTCCGCAAACTCACACAATGATTTGATGTACAACGATTGTGCACGATCAGATGTGTTTGTATTCTGACCGCTGAGATGACTTATTACACGCTCACACTATTCTCATACCCACTCTCTTATATTGTCACTGCTTTATCATATTTACTTTACAGTATACATCTATTGCGGTCTGCTTTGGCGAATCAAAGAGACCGATACGTATCACAGGCCAGGCTGCCAGGGGCTAGGTCCCATACCCAGACCGATGGATTTGTGGATTCGATCCGTGATCTTTTCCCCCGCCACTGGCACCAAAGGCTATTTTCACGAGCAATACCTCATCCCCGCTGCTATAGAATGCCTCCCCTACCACGCTCGCATATTAACGACGCATACACTGCCACTCGAGGGCACAGCGATGATGCAGATACAGAGCCGAGTAGAGGAAGGGGAGGAGCACGAAGAACCCATGCCACAGCCCCTTCCCTTTCCCTGCCCGCTGCACCGCTGGCCGTCTGTGACAATGCCTGGTGCTCTCTTCCTTCGCAGCGCATCAATGGACTTCAAACTGTCCCGGCCTCATGCCGTGGCATACTACATGCACTTTCCGACCAAACCTATATATTATGACTAAGGGGTACCTCTGCCAGACCCATCGAGCTCTTCAGAACACCTCCACTGCCCACTCTGCTGCCCCGTTGATCCCGCGTGGGATTGGTTGGCGAGCCTGAGGTATCAGGGCGCACAGCCAGGAAGCTACAGATGGTGGTGGCGCAGTGCTGCCGGGATCGGACTCGGGGAAGGCCCTATGCGCGGTCCGGTTGTTGAGACTCTGGTGGCGAGGGCTCGGAGCGTTTGTGGTTGTCCTACCTCTGTTCAGGGAGGGGGGCGGGAAGTCCTCCGGGTTCGGGGTGTACCATGCTCCTCAGAGGCGTTTAAGCAGTT
The DNA here is from genome assembly GCA_022496195.1 of Lactifluus subvellereus. Taxonomy (NCBI): domain Eukaryota; kingdom Fungi; phylum Basidiomycota; class Agaricomycetes; order Russulales; family Russulaceae; genus Lactifluus; species Lactifluus subvellereus. The sequence continues at coordinate 162,926 of WTXC01000060.1, read as the reverse complement.
GGCTCCTCTTCGGGGCTTTGTACAGTCTTAGCGCTGTGTTTTGGACGAGCATGTCCAAACGTAAGTCCGTGGGGAGAACTGAGAGTAAATGGTGGAGGGGTTCCTGCAGTGTGGTTGGGAAGGTCCCCGACATTATTTTAACTGCTTCGTTCTGCACGACCTGGAGCAAGCACCTCGGTGATGCAGCGTGCCTGATCTGCAACCATGTCCACACGCCCGCCAGGGCCTTCGTACAACTCGCTCAGGCCGTCGGTAGCGAGGACGAGGAAGAAGTGCGGACCAAGGAGCTGGTGGACGACGTCTGGCTCTGAGGAGTTGTACAGCAGCATGCCGTTCAGCACGAGCAATGCCTCCCACGGTGCCGGGTCAGGGATGCCCAGACATAGGTTGTAGACTCGGAGCACGCGCAAGTCTTCACAAGATTCACAGTTTCCCCTGCTGTTCTATACGCATGCTACAGAAGGCTGCAAAAATAAGAAACCTGGGAAACCTTGGCCTCTGCCTGCTACAACAACTCGACACTCTTCACACTCAGCATCGGGTTCTACTATGACGTCATTGGGCGTCTTGCTAGCATCCAGCTCTACATGATGCTGGTTGCGGCGTTCAAAGTACAGAGTTTGTCATCGCCATTACAACTATAAATATGATGCAATGCGTCAACATTGAAACGATAGTACGAAAAATGGTTGAGAGGTTTTACTTATTGCGAAAATTTGATACAGGCCGTCGTGATGCTGCCCTTGAGCACCCTGCACGGTTGCACATGGTTGTAAGCTCTGGCTTAGAATGACGTGCACGGACACCTACCGGGGTCGTTCTACTGAGGGAATATGACACTGGGAGACGGTCGATGGTTAGATTGGATGGTGATGGCGTGCAAGGTGGAAAGTCGCTGACGCAGGCAACCAGGCTTGAACCACATATGACCACAAGATGTGGCGATGAAAGCGCGTTCTGGCAGACATTATCAATTTCATTTTTGAAAGAAGCAGGGGGAGGGGCACGTACTCTCGCTGTCAGGGCTATTGAGCTCGTTGCCCTATGCCGTAACTAGGTCAAACAAACCTCCCATACAAGGAGGGCCATGCAATGGGCTGGTGCAGTGCTCGGATACGGAAGTGATGATTGGAATATACCTGAGGTGACATATGAGCAACTTGCATGCAGGACGTCAGCACTGTAACTCTGGATTTACACGATCTCTTTCTCGCACCTGCTTTTAGACTGCCTGGCGTCTACTAACCGCCTCTGGTTTCCTACGCTGTGCATGTAACTTATGTCGGTCTCTTCATCGACGCCACCGTGACAGTTCAATCGCGACACTTGGGACTAAGTTACCAGCAGTGGGGGGTTACTAACAGCCTCCGATGCCGGACTAGGCATATACACGCCTTGACCCTCCTCGACGACCGGGTTGGAGTTGAGCCATCCTCAGTTCAGTTGGGAACTGGCGATGAACACGCACATCGCGGTTCTTCCTAGATGGCCTCCGGAAGTCCGTATTTCCATACCCCGCGAACCTATTTTCCCTAGCCTTAGTTTGGCCCTCCTTGGTATCTGCTGACCAATGCGTTACGTTCTGACTTCCTTTCTTCCGCATATCGCAGGCCCATCACAGTGATACTGGTTTCTTTGGGACAATACTGTGGGCCTAGTGGCACAGCCGCTGCCACCTGAAAGCTCGGTCTTGTCCTCTGCCGCTCCGCGCCAGGTTCTGCAATCCAAAAAGATTTGTCCCAGAACGAGAATCTGTCTTCCCGAGAGCTGACCGACCACTGAGAGAATATCTTCCCCTTTTCACTAAGCAACACATTCCAAGTTCATCGCCTTATTCAGAGTACAGGTTTAGTGCTGTCGTAACGAACGTCCGGCGGGTTAATCTTCGATCAACCCAACCCAAAGGCGTATCTTCTATCACCTTGCCTATGGCGCACAGGCGTGTGTCCGTCGTCCAATTACGCCGTCAAATCGCATGCAAAGGGGCGCAGCGCGCACCATTTGGGCTGCAGTGGGATAGCGCACACACCGCGCTGCCTAAATCGATAGCCGAGCTCGTGCAGCCACCGCAGCGCAGCGCTATCGTTTCCACCAGGGCCCGTCCAGAACACCTCGGTGAATGCTGCGGCGCGCAGCCACACAATCGAGTCGAGGTTCTGTGGGCCAGACTGTTTGGTCCAGAGGAGCTGTTGACCACCGAGTACGAGTGGTGCTTGCGCAGAGATTAGATTCGCCAGCGGGTCGAATGTATACGCCCGTACGGTGCGGCGGGGGAAAGGCGATTGAGCATGTACACTTGTTGCAGCGTATCGTGAAAAGGGAGGGGAACGCACGTTCTTCCATATCTTGCAGGGCTCGCACCAGCTTTTGCCTGTGAGAGAGTTCCCCATCCAGTCGCCAGCGCCACAGTCCTATGGGATGCAAAGTGAACGGGCTAAGACTTGCAGGGAAGTATAGTGGCTTGACAACGTGCCAGGTAACCATCTCTGTGTCGAAAAGGTACTCAGACTACTGGCGTCTTGCCGAGATTCCTGAGTGCGCCATGCGTCACCTGAGTAAACCCGTTGGTGGCCTGGTTAAGCGTCCGCCCACCGAGATCGTACATCGGGAAAAACTTACTTTGTTAATCGTGGTTAATCGTGGTTAACGAGCAGTTAATTTAACATTAAGTGAGATAATAGGGCCGAGAGCTCGTTAACACCCCATTAATTCGCTAACGCGTCGCTAACACGTCGCTAACACGTCGCTAAGCATATAATTTGCAACACGTCAGATTCCTAGACGTCAGTTAATTCGCTAACGCGTCAGTTAATTCGCTAACACGTCAGTTAATTCGCTAACGCGTCAGATAATGGCTACGCTCGTTAACACTCGTTAATGCGTCATTAATGCATATAATTCGCTAACGCGTCAGTTAATTTGCCAACACGTCAGATAATTCGCTAACGCGTCAGTTAATTTGCCAACGCGTCAGGTAATTTGCGAACGTGCCACTAGTATATAGTATTGTCCGGTAATCAAATATGTACGATACGAAGAGTGGCTATACAAGTCTGATATATGTATCCCTGTCTGTAAATGGATTTACATAGAATGATCTACACTGATCTAGCACTGTAAAGGGTGTCCATTCCCGAGGAGCAACTGGGCCAAATCGTGGGAACAAATGCACACTGCGACAAATTGAGTCCAAGGGTATGATACTAGCGTGGCGGCGCCCGTTGCGCATCGATCTTGAGACTCGGTACATTTTGTTGATGGGGTCAGGTGTTGTTGAGAATGGTGAAAACCATTCTACATATGCCAAGTAGGGCAATGGAGAAACATCATCTGCGCTGTCGAAAATCTCGGGTATAGCCCTATCTGGTATGCGGAAGACAGCTCGCACTTGTGCGATGCGGCGAGCTAATGGGAGATTAACGTTGATTATACAAGTTATATGATCGGAACTTACTATTTTCACCCGTGTTGACAATAGCGGTGTCAAATCGAGAAGGAACAATGCGTCCTCGGGCATCGCGTTGTTCCGGCCGAATGTGAATTGCGTCCACAATGTCAGATTGGTCCTGGATCCCATTCGCCGTGAATTTCACTTTATGATACACAGGGACGAAGTGAAATGGTATGAGCGTGTCTCTTGCCTGAGTCCGGGCTCTGGCTGCTGCCGAGGTATGAAGACTCATATGTGTGGTAAGGAAATCGGCCAACGCGTCAGCGAAATCAACAGCCCCATACTTCGTTGCCAGTACTTCGAATGACACGGCTTTAGTGGAGGGATGTTGAGCCATTTTTAGAGTATAGGGACGAGCCGAGGGTGGCCCAATAGGGGTCTTGATGTGTGCAGTCTGCTGAACATCGTTCTGCCGCCACTGAATAAACGCTGCATGGCGTTGTACTTTCTCTCGCCGCTCCAGCCAGGCTGCCATTTGTGGGTTTTCATCTTTTCGATTAGTGGCTCGATAGGCGTCCTTTGTGAAGTCGATGTGAAGGCGTTCGGTTTGTTCTGTGTCATAGCTGTCTGTAGTGCCAAAGAGTGTGATCGACATCTGGTAGTGCAAGAGACTGTGTAGCTTGGGGAAATTAAACTGCTTGCGAGTGCCGAGATCAATAAAAATCTCTTTATTCTCGTGAAAACGCGTCAGAGCATCTGCTAAATGGACAAGAGTTGCCGTAGTGTGGGTTGGGAACTGGGCAAGGTACAAGAAATCAAGAAGCGCACGCACAGCCCGGACCAAACGCGAAGATGATTGGCCATTTGGAAGCGGAAGTTCGATGACCAGCCCAAGGAGAATGCGACATATGTCCTTGTGCTCTTTGCCAGACACCCAGAGAGACAAGTTATACCATGGGAGAATAGATGAACATTGTGGTTAAGAGGCAGACACTGGCATCGCGCGTTGATCTCCTCTGCACCAAGTGCTGTTGGACTTGTCACCCAGGCAAGTAGGTGCTTCATGACGCCTTGAAGCAACTGGTGTAATATGTCGGGTGTGATAGAACGGAATATGTCAGTATGCGGTAGCGTCTCCCAGAATGGGTGGTAAACTGGCTTGAGCCCAGCATTACGACATGCTGCATGAAATGTTGTGGCGTCGCCATCAGCTAACATGTACGCGTTGAGCGCGCTCTTAGATCCCGGGGTGTGAAAGAAGCATTCTCTCCTAGCTCGCTAGGAGAAACGTTACACTTTGGGCAGCGGCCCTGATACGTGCATGTGACAAGGCACTGCTCAGGGTAGTCACCGACAAAAATCGCGAATATCGGGTGGCATCGGCGCCAGACACCATCGCCGCTCATCATCGCAATCCCAGTCTTGCCATAAGGGCCAATAGGGGCCAGGAAATGACTCATGCAACCGTGAAATAGATTAGCGAGGGCACGGCGGCGCGCAGCCTGATTCTTCATATGATCTAGGCCTGTTATTGGAATATAGCCATCAGCATTTGAGCATGGCATGAAGGCTTGCGGCGAATGGTTTTGGGAATATTTCCAAGGGTGAGATAGACGGGATATGCACTTTTCCCACGGAAAAGGGTCAGCTGCATTTTGTCGGACGAAATGATGATCGGGATGATTGTTGCGCCTGGTCGTTGCTGTTCTAGACTTGCCTAGTGCCTTTGTGAATGCCCATTATGATATGCTAACCTGATTGCGTACCTGCACCATCCACCACCAATCTCCAGTATGCAATTCATTGTATATCCGGCAGGATCTAGTCTCATCGGTATAGTGGCGTTCGGGCGCGAATGCGAGGTGCTGTGCATACTCCGGCTCTCCATAGAGAGCACGGATGCACATTATGATATCGCGATGGTAAAATGTTACGAAATCCCTCGCCGTCCTAGTCACCAGCGCATTGCCACATGCAACCCTCCTTGCCCTGTCACAGCACTTAGCCGCCTTGAGCCGTAGTTCGTATCCGGCCCGGTTCCCCGCCCAAGATGTCACGTGATGTGCCACCACGTGACCACCAAAGAACAAGACACGTGACCTATGACGTAGAGCATTCCGTCATAAGGATCCAGGCCTTGCCGGAGATCTCCGGCGGAGATCTCCGATGACTCGTTATGACTGAGACTGACTGAGAATGACTCACAGTCTAGACCGCCCCACTTACCCCACAGTATGCCAGGGATTCCCCCTTGCCCCACTTCTATTCTTACGCTTACACCACTTACGCCCTCTGCCCTTATGCCCGTTCACTCCATACGGTAGCCTGACTCATAGGTGACGTCAGTAGGGACTAGACCACGACTCCAACAGTGGAGCGTGCCGGTTATATACATTAGAGCTCAGCCTTCCCACGCAGTAGCATACTTGTATATAAAGCGTCAAGTCAAGGACGGTAACGCCATCCTTGACTTCGTTAACTATCCACACAGTAAACGAATAAAGCCCATAAAGACTCTGCCCTCTTTGTGTGCCGTCGCCGCCTCCTTCGCCCCGCCCCTCATCGCCTTCGCCTCTGAGTGTCGCGCTCAGTCGGCTCCCCTCTCTCACCCTTCGAGCTCGCCGCCTCGAAGCGTACCGCCTGTCATCCTCTCTGAGTCCACGCTAAGTGACTCAGCTCGATCACGTGCACTTCGCCACAAGTCACGTGCCTCTCGCCCCTTTACGACCACGTGCCCCGCCACGCGTGCAAGATCACAAGACATACGAGTGACTTATCGGCCAACACCGAACTACTCTCGTATCAAGCCCCTTTGCCCACTGTCGCCCCAAGTGGACTCGCCGGTTGTAATCGCTGTTACACCAGAACGACCCGTGGTGTCGTAACATAAAACCCGAGAGATTCATGGCCAATGGTGACCTCCTTGCACTTGAACGATGGGCACCCAGTTAATTCATTGTCTATAATATTGTTGAGCTCTCTAACGGTGCTGTATGATAGCTTGAGCTTCTCAACAACCTTCCAAAACAATCAGTACTAGTAGGGAAGAATCGATTTGTCATGCCGCATAAGCACGTACCTCTGGAATGCCAAATAGATCCGCAACTGCAGAAGACGTCGGCCCGCACAATTTAGCCCAGTGCGCGATCTCCCAATCGCATTGTGAACGGAATGGTGCCCAGATATTGTCACCGAGGTCCGTCTGGGTTGATTCATAGATAGGCATGTCACCGGGTCTGCCTATTATTGGTATGCCCGCCGTCTCGATAGGAAAACGCTCAACGGTCACAGTAGGCACCGTCTGTAGTCCCACCGCGGGTAACCCAGTATGGTTAGATGTGGCGGGAACCTCTGAAAGCGATGGCATTGGATTATCATGGTCATTTCTGGCGAGGTCCTGCCCACAGGACATCATTTCAAATAAGTCCGCGTCCGCCGCATCAGCTGCGTCAGCCACATCGATGGGCTCTTCTGTCGAGTCGAAATAGTTAGCAGTGCCATGGATGTTGTGAAATGGGGCATTACCGTTGTCCATTCCTGCAGTGGTAAACTCAGCACAGGAGTTCAGTTCCGGCCGAAGAATTGAGCTGTGTGCCTCATGGTCAGCTGGAATATCCATGGCGTCGTTGGGTTCATCCCGAGAACCCCATGTTATGGAACCGACAGGCATTGCCGTCTCAGTAGAGTGAGATTGAGCGGCCAACTGAAGCCCTGTGTGCCAGGCACGACAGACAGCGCGTTTGGTTTTGGCAATATGCTGTGAGTAGCCATTGATGGAAAAGGCTTTCTTACAGCCATGACATTGGATTCGAGTGGCGCTCATAGCAATAGGTAAACGTTTACAGCGGCGAGATGGTCGTATGGAATAAAAGTGGTATTTCAAATAGAAAAGAAAAACTGCGGCATGCTAGTAAACGATAAGCACAGTGACGTCTCGTATAAAAGACAACATACCTGCTGCCCAAATACGCATCCCACCCAGTCCAGTCCTTTCCCTCTCTCGTTTTATACAAGCAATTCTCACTTCACACCTTGAAATTGTCAGCCAATGCCTCCCCGCACGCGTCGATCACGCACCACCCAGGCCACTCTCATGGAAGATGAAAATCAGGTCCGCCTGGTGGGTGCACCATCTACTAGTGCACCCAGCCCCGTGACGGCCCCTGTCCAGGGTGTAGAGGCGAGGGCAACTCGTAAGTCCTAGTCAAAGTTCAGTTAGAAAATACATCTCAACATAAAATAAATAGAAAACAATAAACGCACCAATTCCCTAGATGATCCCTTCGGCGGGGATGGAAAGCGAACTATGAAGAAGGCAAGGAGAACTGGTCAGTACGGTCTTCACCGGGGTGACTCGCCACTTTCTCACGACCAGCAGCAGTCAGTGGCAAGGGCAAGGCGCATGCCAGTGATTTGAAACGGAGTGAGCGGATGTTCAATCGGAATACCAACTGTGTTTGTTGACTGATGCGTCGTCTTTTTTTTCCCCCTTGTCACCTCAGCTGCGTCGTACTATCCTGGCCGTGATGAGTCGCTCGATGCCGCTCTTGGAGTCAAGAATCCTACCAGCAATCTCAGCCAGGATGAGGAAGACTACCATGTGGAGTCTGAAGACGACTGGTTTGAGCTAGACATGGTCGACTCGGAGGTCACTCGAACTGGTAAGCAGCCCGGGCCATCCAAGTTCACGGAGGCAATGGTGATTGAGGTAAGGGATGTCTTGATAACTCATGCCGTCTAAATACTCATGACTACCTGTAGAGGCCATCTTGGGACGATGAAGATAATGTCCCCTCAATCCCTGGGACTGTTGATGTGTCAGACGCTGGCATGAACTCGTCAAGTGCCTCTTCCGCTGTCGGGACTGATCAGGGGCCTGTCCAACTTGCCTCCCCATCTGTTCTCCATGGGCAGGAGTCTTTCAATGGACCCATAGGATCGTATTGTCGTCTCATTTCTTGATGTGCTATGCTAACACGCTTATTATATAGACGGACTCAGCCCAGCAACACTGACTCAAGAGAGCCTGAGTGCGATGACTTCGGGAGCGACAACCAGCTCAGGACCATTATTGTGGCCTGTTGACACTGATATCATCTTTGCCTCTGGAACCAACCGTATGGCACTGACGGGACAGCGTCCACTAGTTCGCCTCGTCATTCAGGATGCAATTGAAATTCTTTGAGCATCGCTTGTCCTTGTTAATGCGTTCCCGGATGCTGACCTCACCATTTCACTTGTGAAAGATGCGCTCCTAAGTGCCGTGGACCAGTACCTTCCGGCAACTAGTTGTATGCGTGCGCGGCTTGAGAAGGATGAACAATATTTTACGAAGATTCTTCCTGTGGTAAGCAATAATTATAATTTTTGTGATTATATGACTGAAACGACATTGGAGCCGCGCACGCGACTGTCTATATTTCGAAGCAAAATCAAGGAGTGTTGTTCCGCTGCCATCATGAAATGGATAATGTCAGCCGGTTCACCATCAGAGGTCATTCGCCTTATTCAAAAGCAACTTTCCAATTATAACTATACCTTCCCAACGGCGTTGAATGTAAGTGACATTTATATAATATAGAGACAACTACTAATTACTTGTCAGAACAATGGTCTTTTGATGAGGTCACGTCCCTACCGAAACAAGTATATCATTTGTGTCATCCGTGAGGTCTACTTCTGTGGAGGGAGTGCATCCATCGCTACGCGGTTCAACAATCAGTTCCCAGCATGGCAGGGTCCAGATGGTACAATAAAGGCTGAGGTCCCAGTCCCTATGGTTGCTTTGGTGGCGACGGTGGTATGTCATGATGTTCCTCTTATCTGATTTGGTATTAATATTATATAGCTGTATGCTGCTCTGCGTGACTGGCGCACTGGCAAGTTGCAAGTCACCGACTTCTCAGCGAACACATACCTTGATGTCTATCAAGGGCATGTCAATACCTTTTCACACATCAGGATCAATCGTAATGCCGCATTTCATGTGATGATGACGGACATTTATTCTCAAGCTAGGTATGTATGATCTGCTACTAGATGTCACTCCAATTGACAATTTATTAGTGATACTAGTGGATCCCCTCAACTGAAGAGCAGCGCGGCATCAGGTGTCTCAATTGCGGCACTTGACCTTGATCAACTAGAACAGTGATCGCTTAATTAACTTGTTGTCTCAACATGACAGGTTCGACTGGGTCCAGTGTACGTGTTTCCATTATCCAACAGCGCAACACTAACAGTTTCTTGGCAGTCAACAGTGGTCCCCTGCATACCCTTTGTCAATTCTGCTTGCTCCTGTGTCGTACCGCTCCTTTCCCTTCTTCACATCGCTCCTTTCCCATTTTCACATCACTCCTTTCCCATTTTCATGTCGCTCCTTTCCCTTTTCTTTTCCCTTCTTCGCGTGACTCTTTTCATCACCATAATGTGATCTTATTTGGCAGTAATGCTATTGGACAACTACTGCATTAGTACTTCATAAATTAGTGATCACCAAATACATATGATGGGATCTCTGACGCATTAACGTGTGATTAGCGATTAATGGTGTGACTAGCGATTAACAGTGCGATTAGCGATTAACAATGCTCGTTAATTCTTAACACGCCTAGTTAATTCCTAACACGCCTGGTTAATTCCTAACACGCCTGGTTAATCCTTAACACCAAATTAACTCTGATTAATGTTAATTTAAGCTTAAATTAGGGGGGGGTAAGCTAACTTGGTTAATCGTGTTAATCGTGTTAATCGTGTTAATCTCGGCTAAATTAATCAAATTAACTGCTCGCTAACCACGATTAACAAAGTAAGTTTTTCCCGATGTCCTGCCCTGACCCTCCGCGAGAGAGAGCACCAACTCGTAGAAGTGCTCGTATACCTCGCGGCCATCCGTGTTCCGCATTGCCCACATCGTGGAGACCAGATTGCGGAACTCGGAGTGCGGCATTGCGGCGGTGAGATGCCAGTGGACGGGGATGCTCCCGTCAGTCTCAACTCGGCAGTGTGGTAAAGTCGAGAGAGACGCGAAATTGACAGCGGGAAACCTACAAGGTGCGATGTCGAACAGTGTGAGGCGGGCGCCTCCGTGAAACTTGAACGATGGGTCGAATGGCTTCCCTGCCCAAGCATGCGAGATGAGAAAAGCGGTGGTGCTCGAGACCCTCCGAGACTCAGAGACTACCGTCACATCCCTGTACTTGGGGACTGGCCACAAGAAGCAACGATGGCGAGCACGGCGTTTGTGGACCCGGTCTACTAGATTTGATGAGGGCAGAGAGTGTTGGGTTATATGAAGGGGCTTGAGTCTGAGAAATACCACTCGTCTCGGTCGCCCGACAGAATTGAGGCTTGGTCCCATCATGTGGAGAGGATGAGAACAGAATGCCGATGTTGGCCATCACCAAATCTCGACATCGCTCTGGTGTCTTCAACTATCAGGGTCTTTTGATTAGCCAACCAAGAAACTTATACTAGTAGACATACTGCACTGATTCGGAGAGCACAGTGACGTAAGATTACCTTAACGATATGATCAGCAGCGTGTGTGGTCAAGCTATGTATTAGTCATAAATACCTAAAGTGGAAATGCCTGCTCACTAATTGTGGCGCACTCGAAAGCCCATCAGCGGTCCATCCTCAGGCTCCCAAACAGGCGTTAATATCATCATCCTCTCGCGGTTCTCCGATCCCCATAGATGGCGCTTCTAAGATCGGCAAGACGGGAAGGCGTGTCGTACGTCGTCGGGCCCGGGAACGAATCGGAGCAACGAGGATCAGGTACGTCTAACTCTTATGCCCTGCGCCCACAACGATCACTTAATTGTGTCGTGCAGGCCAGATTTCCTCACGTGTGACAATTGGAGCACTCCCCGACAATGTCCTCCTAGACATCTTCGACTTCTACCGACCGGCCACAATGGACGGATGGGGGCAATGGCCGTGGAATAGGCTGGTGCACGTATGCCAAAGATGGCGATACGTCATGTTTGATTCACCGCTCCGTCTCGATCTGTGCCTTCGCTGCACACCCAGCACACCTGTAAGGGAGATGCTGGATGTCTGGCCACCTTTCCCTATCGACATAGAGTCCTACCCTCTCGGTGATGTGGATAACGTCGATAAGTCATTGCCACATTCGAGCACCGTGACCGCGTACGCCGGATTTGGACGAACGATCTAACAAATTCACAATTGGAGCAATTGGCCTCAATGATGCAGGAGCCATTTCCGGCACTGGTCACGATATTTCTTCAACTTCGGACTCGTGAGACTGCCCCGGCGCTTCCCGATATGTTCTTAGGTGGATCCGCCCCACGTCTACGGACAATTAGACTAACGGGATTCCATTCCCAGGATTGCCAAGAGTCCTTTTGTCTGCCAGCGACCTTTCTTATCTCTTCCTTGAGGGGATACCGCATACCGGTTACATTTCACCCGAGGCAATGGTGACAGGCCTATCCGCATTGACTAGGCTCATACAGCTTAGCATGGATTCAAATCCCCTGCATCTCGCCCCGATCGACGTCCACCTCCCCTAACACGTGTTATCCTCTCTGCTCTCATCGTGTTGGAGTTCCGAGGTGTTAGCGAGTATTTGGAAGACCTCGTGGCCCGAATCGATACTCCTCGACTCCGCTCTCTCGACATCTCTTTCTTCAATCAGGTCATCTTTGATGTCCAACAACTCCCCTACTTCATCGGTCACGTAGGGGTGCTCAGGTCATCCAGTCAAGCGAAGGTAATCTTTGCCGATGACCAGGTCGATATCAATCTTTATCCGCCAAGGGGACAGATCCCCCAAAACACTCAACCTGCGGATCTCTTGCGGAGCGGTAGATTGGCAAGTGTGGTCTATGGCACAGATATGCAACCAATTTTCATTTCTCCCGTCCATCATTGAACAGCTCGACATCCAAGTTAGTACCTTGGTGGCAACTTGGCAAGTCGACATGGAAGACACGCAATGGCTAGAACTATTCCGCCCATTCACCGCTGTTCGGACCCTGCGGATAGGTCGCGAGCTGCAGTCGCTCATTGTGCCGGCACTGCAAGAACTCACTGGGGAAAGGGTCGTGGAGGTGTTACCTGCGCTGGACAGTCTTTACCTAGAGGAGTATCAGCCATCTGGGTCTGACCAGCAAGCCATCGAGCCATTCGTTGCTGCGCGTCAGTATTCCGACCGCCCTGTCACTGCCCACCAATGGGAAAGGTAAGAAGGGTTAGAATGGGAAGGGTCAGAGTCGGAATGACCCCCTAGTCCGAGCCAAAGGGTACTGACAAGTGCTCTTCATTCCAATAGGTCTCAGTGTTGTCTACTTACTACCTGCCACTGGCACTCCTACTTATGCCTGTTATTTCATGGTTTGAAGGCATGCTCCGCCTAGTCCACTATAATCCCCTTGCCTCGAGATATCGAACTCCATTCATAGAGCGCGCTGAATTGAACAAGCGATTGCCAGTAGAACTAGTGAATTGTGAGGTGTGCGTCCCGAATGGCTCCTCCATTTCTTGGCTGCGACGTCCATCCACCTAGGCCTAGGTCCACTCCTAGCCTGTGATCACCTTCATCAGCTCCTCCCCGCGTGACTCCTCCTTCTCATGTATTAAGACATACGACGACTCCACTAGCGACTTGTATTCCGGCTGCTGCTAGCGGTAATAGTAAACTATTTGTATTAGTATGAATGGCCCGAAGCCCAGGCAGGCTCAGGATGGCCTGCATCATCTGTGATGAATGCCATGGCTATCATTGTTGCCAAATGCTTCAAAGCAAAGGTAGGGCCCCGAGTCAGAACGGTGACGCATGCCGTCGTCATCGTCGTGGTGGCCAGCTGACCGGGAGCTGAGGCGCGGCGGGAGACCTCCAACACGTTGGTGACGTGTGGTGTCGTCGTCTGTGGCTGCTCCAAGGCTGAGGTAGGGACGGGGAGGGTCCTGCGCAACGTTAGCGACGCGTCTCATCAATGTCGTTCACAGCCCAAAGTGAGGCGAGTCGGTGATGGCCCCATGGTCGTCGTCCGTCCCTGCTTCCTCATGCATTATGACATGACCACCTTCTATGTTTCCACATGATTACGTTCTTCTGTTCTTACCCCTCCTCCCTCACCTTATTGAGTTGTCGCAGGCCACAATTCCTGCTTTGCGACAGGCTCTTCTGTGGTCCTACAATGGCTCTGTATCCCTTAAACAAGGGTGCAATTAGTGGCCCTAATCAGCAACCAACAGAAAATACGCCCTTACTTTCCTCCCGATCCTATATCAACGATGACAGCGTAGAGACTGCTAGCCAATCCAACCACACACTTTTCATCTCAATCCTCCTCATACTACTTCTACTTTCCCTTGCCTACTCTTATGCCGCAAAGGCATCCCATCAATCTAATGACAACATTATAAACAGTGGCCTTGTGTTTCGCGACCCAGATGCCCTCGATGTCCTCAACATCTCCAAGCATGGCGGTGTATGGCTAAGGCTCGATGGTCGTGTTGGTTTCGATGCGGGCACAGTCATAGGCGTAAATCCTGACGACGACGACGACAACTTTTGGGTTGACGCTTGGAAGGCCATCGGACGCTGGGGCATCCGCAATCTCGACGTCATCTCTATCGTCCTTTCCTCCATTAACACTACTTCCCAACATGACCCTGCCGTGCACCTGGCTTCTATTGAAACACCCCCATTCCAATCCCTCTTACCGCAAATCCCCCAGACGACACCTCGTGGTTGACTCCCATATCTCTGCCTGTGCATGTTCATCCCTCCCACAACGTGTCCGCTTGGCTCAGGTTTGCTCGTGAAAGCTGGCGGAGCGGCTATGTCGTCGCCCAGGCTTCACTTGCTCGAGCTAAGATTCAAGGCGGTCCATTGCGGGGTGCGACCTGGCGAAGTGCACTTAGGACGGATCGATCGAATGTCTCCGTAGGACTCCGTATGAAGAGTATGTCTCCATTTCTCGTCTTATCGCCATTCCTCCACAACCCTGACAGTCTTTTAGTCCCCGCCCTCCCCAACCTTCCAGCACCTGGCAACGGTCTCCCCCTACCATCTATCTCTGACCTCGTCCATGTCACCCAATTTTCGATGTCCTCTGGTGCCCACAATCTTACCATCGACGCCACAGCGACCATTGTTAATCCCGCCCCTTTGACCATCACGTTCACCGCACCTCCTCTACCCTTCGTCGTCTGGATCCCGCCCCCACCAGACACCGATAACTCCCTTATTCCGCTTGCCTCGGTCACCTCAGAACCCTTCACCCTCAGCCACCCAAACATCACCCTCTCTCTTCATGGTGGCGTCCTCCCGATTGACCCATCTGCGACCCCTGCGCTCTCCTCATTAGTCTCAGATTACCTCTCTGGTGTGGACCATCCAATCTCGATCACGTCCCCATTCAAGCTGTTTTCCGACTACACCGCCCACACGAAATTCCTGCGCCTGATCCACGGCCTGAGGTTTTGCGCAACGTCACAATTGAGGGTATGAATATCCATGCTTCGGGCACAACGATTCTTGCCAACGGAGTCGTCCATGCACGAATCGCCATGCCCTCTGGCATGGACGTAACGGTTTACGTCAGCCGGGTGCTACCAGACGTGCTGATCTTTGACGGGCCACTCCCCACGGCGTTCACGCCCTCACCCACAATAACGACACCAAGCATAATTGGCTCACCGCGCTGAGCGCACCGACTGCCCCGCGACGCGACTGGAACGAGCGCGGGAACACGACGCTCCGTCTCTCGGCGTGGTTCGCCGACGTCCCGCTCGAGGTGCTGCCTGGGTGCGAGGGCGAGTTTCGCAGCTTCGTTAGTAAGGTCATCTTTGGTCGCGGGGAGGGCGCAGTTGCGGGTGTGCGGGGTGTCGCTGCTGTCGGCGTGCGAGTTGAGGGATTACCGATTGGCGAGGATGAGGGCGAGGGAGGCGATGATGATGATGAGAGGACTGGTCGCGGCCTTGATGGCGGATTAGTACTGACGGGCTTGCCGTTCCAGGGGAGCGTGAGGATCGGGAGGAAAGGGCTGCATTGAGAATGGATGCTGTGCTCGTGGGCCATGTGTTCTTCTCTTTCCTGCCTTATTGTTTGTCTGCGAGTAGAAGGCGTGCACAGTTCGTTACCAGGCACACCTTTTTGTCCATTCGAGTGCTGAATTGTATTCGGGATAACAGAGTTTCCTCAAGATCAGATACTTATTCATCTTCTGCCCCCGTGTTGCTATTCATTTCGCGCTAGTGAACGGTCACCCGCGGCGATCTCAACTCATGGATTCAGAGTTCCAGCTGTTGAGGATGTGCATTTGCTGTATCGTTCGTCGTGTCACGGACTAAGCGCTACACTTAGTAGAATTCAGAGTTGGTTTTGGCAGAATGACTTTCACGACCAGCGGTTTTCTTCTGTGGTGGTGTTAAGAACACAGCCACATAGTGTCCATGCGTCCTGTGTAAGCGAATATATATATTGCGCCTCGACTAGAGCCGCCTCATAATATATAGATCCCTCTCGGCTAAAATTCACTGCTGTCCGATGAGCCCTCATAAGTACGTCGAAAGCCCTCACTGGTTTGTACTCACTAATGTAACCACTATTCAGGCGCACTCGAAAGCCCATCAGCGGTCCATCCCCACGCTCCCAATCAAGGGTTAATATCACCCAACATTCATCCTCTCGCAGCTCTCCGATCCCCATAGATGGCGCTTCTAAGATCGGCAAGACGGGAAGGCGTGTCGTGCGTCGCCGGAACGAATCACCTGGCCATCACCATCAAGCTTACTAATTAGTAACATGACAGCGGTGCCTGTTCCCTTACTAACTAGTAAAGTTTAGCTACATTTTCATGATGCAGCGATTGACGCAGCAATCAGCAGTCCTCTCGCTCTCTAGCACCTTTCTGTACGGCCCTCAATAGATAATCTAAATACATAGATAATCTCTGAAGATAGACTGCGGCCCGAGTTCCCCTGATCTACCCAGTTCGCTCCCACACGTGTCGCTCCCACGCACGTCGGTGTCACCAATGGCTCCCACGGGTCCCGTCAACATCAACATAGTCGTGCTCATCGTCGGGAACGATGAGCATGCTATCTCCTTATCTTCCGACTGATAATCTAAATACATAGATAATCTCTGAAGATAGACTGCGGCCCAAGTTCCCCTGATCTACCCAGTTCGCTCCCACGCGTGTCGCTCCCACGCACGTCGGTGTCACCAATGGCTCCCACGGGTCCCGTCAACATCAACATAGTCGTGCTCATCGTCGGGAACGACGAGCATGCTATCTCCTGTATATTCCGACTTTTCCCACGGGATTTTCGGTGGTAAGATTAAAATATAATATATTTATTGAGTGAGCTACGATACAGAGAGTAAGAAGTGAATATATTATACTCCGCCGCCGCTGCCGCCGCCTTCGCTGCAGCCGTCGCCACTGCCCCCGCCGTGTTACGATTTCCTTCCCTTTTTCCTTTTACATCGACCCATGACCCGCATCGAACCCGCGACTCGACTACGATACTGAGACTCACGTGACCAGATACAGAAGGGCTTCTCGCCCTGCGATCCCTATATAAGGTAGCCTAGACTGTAGCTTCATCTCTAGGCTTGTTCTCTTTGTACCAATACCGAGCTACGCTCTGGCCCTTGGTGGCTATCGTATTACCCTCTCATCTTGTGAACCTCAGATCCTCAGGCCGTTTGCCTGACTCCTATTCCCCTGTATTGAACCCTTGACTGGGGTTGTACACATAAGGGGACCGCCACTGCGCTCTGTCTTAAACACGAAGACTCGCAGTGTCCAAGTCGATCACGTGACTTGGCGAACCTCGACCGATACGCTCAGAGCTCGAGCGTAACATTAGAACAAGCCTCTCGAACCCCTGACCGACAGAAGCCAAGATACTAGGCAAACTCGATAGCCACTGAAACTCGACGATACACCCCACTGATCGCTTAATCGCGAGAGATCCGACCGACATCGACAACCCGAAACCCATCGATCGAAAGATAGACATCACCCCGATCCAGATCTAGGAGCGCTTATCGATCGCTCCACGATAACGACCACCAGACCGAAAATGGCGACGGGAGTACTCCCCACCGTCAACGACAGCATGCATGCGCCACCATCCCCTGTGGCGATGTTCCCACCAGGGTACGGACCCCCGCCACCAGACCCAGCACCAATACCGCCAAACGCACCCCAGAATGTTCCATTAGTGCCCCAGCCGCAAGGCGACGACCTTCGACTGGAGGGCCGCGAACCCCCTGTCTTCACAGGCAATAGAACAACGACCGACGCTTTCATTCATGAGCTGAAACTCTACCAGTACCTGAATTCAGATCACCCAATCATTGCTCACGACCACACCCGAATTGCGCACGCCTTGACTTATGTACAAGGAACAGCAACCACCGAATGGCGACGAAGCCAAGAAGAATGGCTAATGACCGAACAGCACCCAGAATGGGATGATTTCGAAGCACGATTCATCCAAGACTGGTTCGATGTTAACGAACCATATCGCGCCACAGCGCAACTTGACACCCTCACGATGACTCGCGACGACATCGACGACTACATCACCCAATTTGCCACCCTAGCGCGCAAGGCATTATATCGCGAAGACGACCCAGCAGTGCTTGAGAAGTTCAAGCGGGGATTGCCCCTGCAACTACTCAATGCTTGCATGTCTCATGATGAACCGCAGGACTGGGAGGCATGGAAATTGTCTAGTCGCAAACGACAAGCTATCATCACGGCTTTGAAACCCCACAAGCAAACACAATGGGAAAGGCGACACCCTCGCATCCCATCACCCCCAATCGACACTCCACCACTGACACGGTCACCATCGCCAACAACTAGTGAACCAGAACCGATGCAAGTAGACAGCATCAAAGACCAACAACGCACGAAGGGACTATGTTTCCTGTGCAACCGACAAGGACACATTCAGCGGAATTGCCCAGAAAAGCTCACACCGACCCCAACAGAAGTTGCGGCCACTCGCTTAACGGTTGAAGACCGACTGACTGAGAGGCCCACGCAACAACAAGTCTTCGACTACCTACGAGGACTTGGAAGCGACGCGTACCACGAACTAGCAACTAAGTGGTGCAGAGACGCCCCCACGTACCCGACTCTCGAACAGACAGCGTTCAAGCGTGCCATGTTCCAGCGCGACGTCTTCCTTCCCCGTCTCAACTCTATGAGGATCGCAGTCTCCTTTCACACTGCGTCAACCAGGACGGACCATATAGCCTTCCTAGACTGTGGGGCAACGGAATGCTTCATCAGTCGCGCCTTCGTAGACAAACACAAACTAGGGACGCGACTTCTGCAGGCCCCAAAGATGCTTCTGAACGCAGACGGATCACGCAACAAAGGAGGCAAAATCACCCACTACACCGATCTCGAGATAGTGACAGAAGACGCCCCCCATACACTCGGTTTTTCATTGCGGACATGGATGAAGACCACTTAGTGCTAGGGTATCCATGGTTCGCAGCGGCCAACCCCCGTCCAGACTGGAAGAATGGCGTTCTCCCACCACAGTGATACTCCGCACGTGCGGTGCAGCAGCACAGGCCGCCACTTCAACAGTTAGAGTCGCAGGAATGATGGCCGCCACAATCCAGAATGAACCATTCTGGGAGGAGGGCGACCAAGTCTTCATGCGCATTGCCAAAACCACAGTTGCTCAGCAACTAGCAGAACAAGCTACCGATAAAACTGAACGCACTTGGGATCAGATCGTCCCACCACAGTACCACGCACACGCCCGTGTCTTCAGCGAGGAAGCGGCACAACGGTTCCCCGACCCGAGATCATGGGACCACGCTATCGACCTCAAACCTGATGCACCATCGACACTAGACTGTAAAGTCTATCCCCTAACACCGAACGAAGACATCGCACTCCAGAAGTTCATCGACGAAAACCTCGCCAAGGGCTATATCCGCCCATCAAAGTCACCATACGCATTTCCCTTCTTTTTCATCAAGAAGAAGAACGGCGACCTCAGACCAGTCCAGGACTATCGCAAACTGAACACTTGGACCACACGAGATACCAACCCACTTCCCCTCATCCGCGAACTCATGGATCGACTCACTAGAGTAAATGGACAGCCGTCCGCGCTCTTCACAAAACTCGACATACGTTGGGGCTACAACAACATCAGAATCCGTGATGGCGACCAATGGAAGGCAGCGTTCAAGACTAACCGAGGGCTTTTCGAGCCCATGGTTATGTTCTTTGGACTCACAAATGCACCAGCCACCTTTCAATCAATGATGAATTGCCTTTTTCGCGAACTCATCAATGAAGGCTACGTCACCGTATACATGGACGACATCCTAATTCACACCCCACGAAACCACGCCCTTCACCGACGCGTGGTCGACGACGTCCTTTCCGTTCTCGCCCGGAACGACCTCTTCCTGAAACCCCAGAAGTGTCAGTTCGAAGCAGACTCCGTCGAATACCTAGGAGTCATCATATCTGAAAACGCCATTGGCATGGACCCCGTCAAAGTTGCAGGCATCAAGGCCTGGAAAGTCCCTACAACTCTGAAGGAAGTGCGCGCGTTACTCGGCTTCTTGAATTTCTATCGGATGTACATCAAGGGATTTAGCACTCTCGCGGCCCCGCTTAACGCACTCGTTGCTCACTGTGCTAAAGGCGGCAAGTTCTACTGGAACGAAGAACACCAGGAAGCTTTCGAATCCCTTATCGACGCAGTCTCTACTGCCCCCATCCTTAGACAACCCCAGTTCGACAAACCCTTCGTTGTCGACACCGATGCATCAGCGTATGCCATCGGAGCGGTGCTGCAGCAACGCGATGACAAAAACAAACTACGCCCTGTCGCGTTCCTGTCGGCGACCCTCGATGCTACGCAGCGCAATTGGGACATCTACGACAAAGAGCTGTACGCAGTCGTGCGTGCACTCGAATACTGGCGACCATACCTCGCTGGTTCACACCACCAGACCCTTGTCCACACCGATCACCACAACTTGCAATATTATCGCAAGCCCCAAACCTGAACCGACGACAAGCGCGATGGCACCAGGAACTAGCGATTATGACTTCAAGCTAGTGCACGTCCCGGGAAAGCGACACATCCCTGCCGACTTCTTGTCACGTCCCTTCGGTGTAAACAGGGGGACGACGATAATAAAGAGTCGTACTCCTCCCCGATTCCGTTCGCAAAACTCACATTCCCCGAGAGCTCGGAAGAACGCGCGAATCATGCGCTTCACATGATCACCCACTTGCCGGTCATCCCGGCATGCTAATACCCTTCACCTCCTTGAACAACATACGAAGGTGATGGCATGAAAGAATTCGCCGCAGAATATGTTCGCGGCTGTGCGTCATGCCAAGAAAACAAACCCGAACCCATCATCGACACGCCCCGCTCCAGACAATACCAGTAGATGCCACACAAGGCCCCTTCCAGACCATTGCCATGGATTTGATCACGGACCTGCCGGAGTCGCATGGCTTTAATGCCGTCCTCACGGTGGTCGATCAAGGCTGCTCAAAGGCAGCTAAATTCCTCCCCTGCACTACGAACATCACGGGCGAAGGCCGCTCGCCCGCCCTATCCCTGGTCACCCTTCAGCGACGTGACCCTGCATGTACGATCACTCGCCATCCCCACTGAGATTGCCTACGGAATGCCCCCTCCAGGCAAACAACCCATTACAGGCCTTTGACGGCGTCGGTTATTTCCTCCTGGCTTGGTACCAGATTGACCCCTAGCAACCTGTCCTTAGCCGAGAGGCGACAGGTAACCTAGCCCACAGCGGAACTTGGTGCCGACGTCCTTCGACATATCCAGGCCAATGTAAACTGTGAATACCACAGTTTGATTGTCGCCCGCCGGACGGTCTCACCCCGACGTTCACATCGGACGGCCGCTCCCACAACGACCGCAAGCGAGCGCGCCAATCAATGGCTGGAGCAGTATCTCCGCCTCTGGACCTCGAATGACCAGACAGCCTGGGCCCCCTATCTCCCCCTTGCAGAGTTTGTCCACAACTCATGGCCACACAATCGCTCCGGACAAACACCCCATCAACTCCTCTTCGGTACGAAACCGTACATCCCGATGTCCACTGAGGAAGCTTGGGTGCCAGAAGTCACCGAGCGCCTTCAGAAGATCCGGGAAGCCAGGGAAGCAGCGGTGAAAGCGTTCCAGAACGTGACAGACCGCGCAATCCCAGTAGAATTCGAAGAAGGCGAGCAAGTCTGGCTCGAAGGGCGCAACCTGCGGCTCCACTACCCTACAATGAAGTTGGCGCCGCGACGATACGGTCCATTCCCCATAATGCAGAAGTTATCCCCCGTCACTTATCGATTACGCCTCCCTGTATCGATGAGGATCCACCCCACTTTCCACGTCGATCTCCTCACACGCTACGTCGAAACGGCCGCTCACGGACACAATTACGCCCGGCCGGATCCTGAAGTGATCGAAGGCGAGCCCGAATGGGAAGTCGAATCGATCCGCAAAGCAGACCATTACGGCAGGTGAAGGGAACTCCGTTTCCTTATCCATTGGAAAGGATTCCCAGCCTCTGAAGATTCCTGGGTCTCGGCCCATGATCTTCACGCACCTGACCTGGTCGAGGACTTCTACCGACACAACCCTGATGCACCACGAGCGGTCCCACAAGCGCCGGGACGCCGCTTCCCTAGGGAGGGGGGTAATTTCCCTGATTCCCCTTCGACGACTCCCACGACACCATCGATAACGCCAGAAGTCCCTCGATCGCTGGCCCCTCAACCCAACACGAGGCCAACAACGACAACTACAAGAACGGGTAGAACAACACGACTCCCAGCAAGATACGCATTCCTTAAACTCTTCCCCTCACAATTCCAGTACAATCTTGCTCACCGAAAGACGACCCCTTGGAGCACGACCTGAATGAAATACACCACTATATTCCCTCTCAAAGAAGCATACCCTCGACCTCCAAACATTCGCACATTCCACATCCTTGCCTCCCCATACGCTACTACATTCGTTCCTAATTCCCCTTATCACGAAACACGACAAGAGCAGCACGGACGGCTGCACAGCTACTTCTGCCGAACCGACGACTGCCCCTTCCACCAATAGATGACCACTCGGTGGCACCACAACTCTCCACTTGACGAACTCGTTAGACGACGAAACGACCTTGATAGCCGGTTCTCCATCCTTTTCCTTCGCAGTCAGATCCACGGTCTCTCGTGCCCGAGACTGTGTACCCAGTCCCATTCCACTTATCGACCTAACCACGAACATCAACGACTGGCGGACGACTGGGCATCGTGGCAGCGAGACTCAGACAGATTTGTACAAGACGTACTTCAGGTCATACGACGACGAGTTTTCAGCCCATAATGCCCTACAAAGGAGGACCACTTCCACCCCCTACGTACACCCAGTTCATTAACCATAGCCCTGAAACGCCCTCTGTTCAGCGCAACGTCCTAGGGTCGCGACCCGAGGATGCGCAACTCCCCCTTTTCACGAACACACCACGACCCATTCCCATCATCGACCTCGACAGATCCCCGACGCCAACCTTCACCAATGATGAAGTAGTGACACAAGCCCATGAAGCGCATCAGGCATACCTTCGGAAACGAAGGGAGCGATACGCGCAACGAAAAGCAGCGGAACGACGACGAAAAGAACCGCCCCCATCATTTCCAGTCGTCCAACCATACTTAGGACGACCTCTCCAAAGCACCGATATATACTGGACCAGAAGCCGCGTGGAAGCACTGGAACACGCAGAACGGCGCGGACAACGCATTCTTGACTTAACTACCCTGACCATCATCCACCACGCCGCTTGTCCCCAGACTTGTCGCCCAGGATTCAACCCAGAACACCTCATCCTTATGTATTTGTGGGACTTCGAGACTTGGGCGACACACCTCTATCATGACATCGACGATGACCCGGTCCTCTTAAGAGGGGACAACCCATTTCATTCACGCCTCCGCTGATTCGAGTATGATATGTACCTGTTCCTGACTGGACTGATTTGATTCTCCGACGATTGTACTATAAGAACTACTGACAGTGTTGCCCTAGTCGCAAAATGTCTTCCCCGGACTCCCACTCACCTCTCATCCTCTCCTCACTATCCTCATCCCCTGAACCGACACCACGCGTACCTATCCACCGATCCCCTCGGCGCTTCCAAGCACCACGTTACCCACGACGACGACGCTCGCGAACCACGAATGATAGAAATGAATTAGAGCGTCGCGTGCAAGAATTCACCCAAAAGGTGCATGAAGCCGGACAACGAGCAGTACAAGCTCGCGAACGATTTGAGGCGCGGTTCAATATGGGGACCCATCACTCATTCATCTACACACCAGAGGAGGATGCGACCATGACTGATGTCTGGTGAAGCCGGGACGTCTTCAGACCTGACAGAGGGGCAGTGTTACGATTTCCTTCCCTTTTTCCTTTTACATCGACCCATGACCCGCATCGAACCCGCGACTCGACTACGATACTGAGACTCACGTGACCAGATACAGAAGGGGCTTCTCGCCCTGCGATCCCTATATAAGGTAGCCTAGACTGTAGCTTCATCTCTAGGCTTGTTCTCTTTGTACCAATACCGAGCTACGCTCTGGCCCTTGGCGGCTATCGTATTACCCTCTCATCTTGTGAATCCTCAGATCCTCAGGCCGTTTGCCTGACTCCTGATCCCCCTATATTGAACCCTTGACCTGGGGTTGTACACATGAGGGGACCGCCACTGCGCTCTGTCTTAAACACGAAGACTCGCAGTGTCCAAGTCGATCACGTGACTTGGCGAACCTCGACCGATACGCTCAGAGCTCGAGCGTAACACGCGGTCCATTGGACGATCTGGCGCCCATAGGCTGCTTGCCCGCCATCAGTGTCTGGCTGCTGTGGGTACTTCCGTAGGTGGTGCTGGAGTGTCAGCTTCTCTGCCTCGGTGGTTGGTTCTCTGGTTTGCTGGCCTCTGCTCTGCTGGGTTTCATAGCAGCCTGGTGTGGTCGGGAGTGCTAGCTCCGTGCCTCTGGTGCTCGCGGCTGGTTTCTGCAGGCTGAGCTGTCTGAGCTGGGCTTGGATTGCAGCCGTGGGGTCGCTTTTTGTGGCTTTGAGCTTGGTGATCTCCGTGCTCAGCTCTTTAATGTGTGTCTCCATGGCTTTGTCGTGCTCACGCCATTCCTTTTCCCTCTTTGCCTGCCGTGTGAGGTTCTCGATTTTTATTGCTTTCACCGCCGCTATGAACGTCGCCCAGTTGGTGACTAGGCCCTCGAGGTTGTCTTTGACCGCGTCGGGAAGGGTGTTGGTGACTTGGTAGAGATACTCGGTGCGGCTCTCTAGGCCGAGCTGCTCCACCTGTTACGATTTCCTTTCCACTTCTTCTACTGCTTATGTTGATCCATGACCTGCATCGAACTAGCGACTCGACTACGATATCGAGACTCACGTGACCAGATATGGAAGGGCTTTCTCGCCCTGCGACCCCTATATAAGGTAGCCTAGACTGTAGCCTCATCTCTAGGCTTGTTCTCTTTGTACCAATACCGAGCTACGCTCTGGCCCTTAGTGGCTATCGTATTACCCTCTCATCTTGTGAACCCTCTGATCCTCAGGCCGTTTGCCTGACTCCTGACTCCCCTGTGTTGAACCCTTGACCTGGGGTTGTACACATAAGGGGACCGCCGCTGCGTTCTGTCTTAAACACAAAGACTTGCAGTGTCCAAGTCGATCACGTGACTTGGCGAACCTCAACCGATACGCTCAGAGCTCGAGCGTAACATTAGAACAAGCCTGTCGAACCCCTGACCAATTGAAACCACGCTACAAGGCAAATTCGATAGCCATTGAAACTCAATGATACACCCCGCTGATCGCGTAATCGCGAGAGATCCGACTGACATCGACACATCCAAAACCCATCGATTGAAAGATAGATATCACCCCGATTCAGATCTAGGAGCACTTATCGATCGCTCCATGATAATGACCACCAGACCAAAAATGGCGACAGGAGTACTCCCCACCGTCAATGACAGCATGCATGCGCCACCATCCCCTGTGGTGAGATTCCCACCAGGATACGGACCCCTACCACCAGACCCAGCACCAGTACCACCAAATGCACCCCAGAACATTCCACCAATGCCCCAGCCGCAAGGCGATGACCTTCGACTGGAGGGCCGTGAACCCCCTGTCTTCACAGGCGATAGAACCACGACCAACGCTTTCATTCACGAGCTTAAGCTCTATCAGTACCTGAATTTGGACCACCCGATCATTGCCCATGACCACACCTGAATTGCACATGCCCTTACTTATATACAAGGAACTGCAACCACCGAATGGCGACGAAGCCAAGAAGAATGGCTGATCGCTGAACTACACCCAGAATGGGACGACTTTGAATCACGATTTGTCCAAGACTGGTTCGATGTTAATGAACCATACCGTGCCACAGCACAACTCGACACCCTCACCATGACACACGATGACATTGACGAATATATCACCCAGTTCGCCACCCTAGCGTGCAAAGCATTGTACCGCGAAGATGATCCAGCGGTGCTTGAGAAGTTCAAGCGGGGATTACCCCTACGACTACTCAACGCCTGCATGTCCTACGACAAACCGCAGAACTGGGAGGCATGGAAATCGTCCAGCTGCAAACGACAAGCCATTATCACTGCACTGAAGCCCTATAAGCAAGCACAATGGGAAGAACGACACCCTCGTATCCCATCACTCACACGTAGTGTTTTAAGGTCCAGTCTATAGGACCGAAAATTTAACCGAAACCGAGCTAAACTTAACCGAAAAAGACCGGACCATCAGTTTCGGTCTAACCTGATTCAAAATTTTACCGGTTTCGGTTCCTTAGTTTTTGGGAATTTACAAAGACCGATAAAAACCGGTCCTAACCGGTCTACACCGGTTTTCGGGCCAAACTTAACTCAAATACATATTAACAAAATTTATTAATTTAACACTAATTTAAACTACTAAGAACTAAATACGAGAACGGGCAAATGCCCGAGTCAGAGGGGATTAGAGAAGAAGAGGGGGGTTTATATAGTGGGGCATCCACGCACGGACCATTTGATCATGTGACTCATGTTTGTGCAAGCAAACGAGACTTGCGCCGCGTTTGTTTGTATGTGCTTACTCACCCTCTCACAGAGCGACAACCAACGACGGCGACCCCTCCCTCGCCCCAAACGCGAGCGAATCTCGTTCTGGGCAACAACAACCGACGCCGCCAACCCCTCCCTCGCCCCAAACGCGAGCGGAGGGGGTTTGTATCTTGTTCTAGGCAACCACACCCCTTCCCTCGCCCCAAACGCGAGCGGAGGGGCTTATATCTTGTTCTAGGCAACAGGCGACACCGCCCCCTCCCTCGCCCCAAACGCGAGCGGAGGGGGTTTATCTCTCGTTCTAGGCAACAACAACTGGCGCCCCCCCTCCCTCGCCCCAAACGCGAGCGGAGGGGTTGACTTCTCTCTCCACGACGACGACAAACGATACAACGAGGACCAGCAGTGCGACGAGGACCAGCAGCGCAACGACGATGACGGCGCGCGCGATGACGACGGCACGCGCGACAACGACGGCACACACGACAGCGACACGCACGACAACGACGGCACGCGTGATGACGGCACGCGCAACAACGACACGCACGACAACGACAGCACACACGACAACGACGGCACGCACGACAACGAAGGCACGCACGACAACGAAGGCACGCGCGACAACGACGGCACACAAGCCAACAACGGCATGCGCGACAACGACACGCACGATAACGACGCCACGCACGACAACGATGCCACGCACGACAACGACGGTACGCGCGACAACGACGACTCGCGCCACGACCCACGCGCGCACTGTCCATCACCGCCTCCGCGCGCAGTGTCCGAGCGCCTCGTGTCTGTTGTATGCTTGTTTTATGTTACAATGTTTGTAGTAGATAGGATACTGTATAAATTGAAGTCTGCAGAACATTGAACCACTGGTTTAGACCAGGCAAGGACTGATAAGACTGATACAGACTGGTCATTGAAAAGACTGACCTCAACCGGTCCATAGACTGGAGCTGAACCGAAATGGACCGGTCTCATTAGGTTCAGTCCAGTTATTCGAGATTTCAGCTCCGGTCTCAACCGGTTCCGGTTACGGTCTAGTCCAAATCAGGTCAAAAAACCGGACTGGACCGGACTTGAAAACACTACTCACACGATCATCGTCGCCAGTGATCAGTGAACCAGAACCGATGCAGAAAGATGGCATCAAAGATCAACAACGCACAAAGGGACTCTGTTTCTTGTGCAACCAACAAGGACATATCCAATGCCACTGTCCAGAAAAGATTACAAGGGAAGATCAAAGCAATGCCCTCACACCACGAAAGGTCCTCAACTACCTCAAACAATTACCACCACTCCAGAGCACAGCATACATCAGGGCGATGTTTCATGATGAAGTGTTCTGCCCCAGATGAAACTCAATGAATGTCCCGATTACATACCATACCGCTACCAGAACCTATGAAGGCCTTAAAGCGTTCGCCGACAGTGGAGCCACGGAATGCTTCATCAGTAGAGAATTCGCGATGCAACATCGATTAGGTATGTGGCTCCTAACGGCACCACGCCTTTTGAAGAACGCCGATGGGTCCGACAACAAAGGGGGACAGGTCACCCACTACACCGATCTTGAAGTCACCACCGGTGATAGAACCCATGTACTGCGATTCCATCTAGCAGATATGGGTGGAGACAATTTGGTGTTAGGCTACCCGTGGTTCGCTGCTGCCGAGCCTCGGATAAATTGGAGTGAAGGAACCGTTGAAAAATCTGTTACCATCCGAACAGCAGGAGGGGCTGTTACGCTCAAGCTCTGAGCATATCGGTCAAGGTTCGCCAAGTCACATGATTGACTTGGACACTGCGAGTCTTCGTGTTTAAGACAGAACGCAGCGGCGGTCCCCTTATGTGTATAACCCCAGGTCAAGGGTTCAACACAGGGGAGTCAGGAGTCAGGCAAACGGCCTGAGGATCAGAGGGTTCACAAGATGAGAGGGTAATACGATAGCCACTAAGGGCCAGAGCGTAGCTCAGTATTGGTACAAAGAGAACAAGCCTAGAGATGAGGCTACAGTCTAGGCTACCTTATATAGGGGTCGCAGGGCGAGAAAGCCCTTCCGTATCTGGTCATGTGAGTCTCAATATCGTAGTCGAGTCGCTAGTTCGATGCGGGTCATGGGTTAACATAAGCAGTAGAAGAAGTGGAAAGGAAATCGTAACACTGCCCCCCTGTCAGGTCTGAAGACGTCCCGGCTTCACCAGATATCAGTCATGGTCGTGTCCTCTTCCAGTGTGTAGATAAATGAGTAGTGTGCCCCTATGTTGAACCGTGCCTCGAATCGTTCACGAGCTTGTACTGCTTGTTGTCCAGCTTCATGCACCTTTTGGGTGAATTCTTGCACGTGACGCTCTAATTCATTTTTACTGTTCGTGGTTCATGAGCGTCGTCGTCGTGGGTAATGTGGTACCTGAAAGCATCGAGGTGATCGATGAGTAGGTAGGCATGACGTCAGTTCAGGGGATGAAGATAAAGAGGAGAGGACCAGAGGTGAGTGGGAGTCTGGGGAAGACATTTTTGCGACTAGGGGCAATGTTATCAGTGGCTCTTTATAGTACAGGGTCGGAGAATCAAATCAGTCCAATCAGGAACAAGCACGTGTCGTACACAGTCAATCATATTATTGAATCAAGAAGGGATATGGCTTCAGGCGAGAGTGTAATCCTGCTGTCGTCAATGGCGCGTAGGATTGTGGAACTGGTGCTTCCGAATTCTCGGAGTTTTTGAAGGAGTCGGTGGTTGTGATCAGGGTTTGCTCTGCATGCTTTGTCGCAGGTGACATAGTGGATAGTTGCCAGCGCGAGCGCCATAGAGTGCGCTTCACGGTCTGCCTTTCATAGCAATTCAACTTCTTCTTGAGTCCAAGGGGCCTGATATGCGCCCGCTTGCTCATGGAAACTATCAATCGCATTCATGAACGTGATGCGCGATGGTTGAGGTCGAGGTTGTCTGATCGGAGTGGCAAAGGAGTCTGTGACTGGGATCGTGCTTCTGACGGCGTCAATGGGTCTAGGGGTGATAGTGCGTGTGGTTGAGTCGTCCGTCGTCCGACCGCTAGTGGTTCTGTCTGCGTGTTCGTCGTCGTCTCGTCTAGCTGTTTCAGAAGTTGTCCCAGGCATAACCAGTTCAACTTCCAAATCCCCCAGTATATGGTTAGGCGGGTATGTGTATCGGTGATGTGTACTCGGCAGGTGCGGGGGCATTGGATCCGGTGACTTTCGGTTGCTTGGTGGAGCTGCAGAAATGCTCGCGCCAAGGTTAACCGAATTGTATGAATCTTCAGTGGCGCTGGTTGATATGTCAAGTTCTGGTCGCTGAGGATCGTAGGGAATCGGGCGTAAAAGTCTGGGTAGGTGGACGGTGGGAGAGGTAATAAGGGGTTTGTAGAGTGACATTTGGGTAGAGGGAGCAACAGCATTGCGGGCAAGTCGTTTCTTATCGGTGCCGGAGTAGTAGTGATATTCGAACGGGAAAGGTGGCATTTAACAGTGGTACGGGCAATCATCTGTTCAACAGAAGTAACTGTGCAGCCATGTGTGCTGCTCTTGTCGTGTTTCGTGATAAGGGGAATTAGGGATGAACGGAATAGCGTATGGAGAAGTGAGGATATGAAAGGTGCGAATGTTTGGGGGTTGAGGATACATTTCTTTGAGAGGGAATACAGAGGTGTATTTCATTCAGGTCGTGCTCCACGGGGTCGTCTTTCGGTGAGCAAGGTTGTACTGAAACTGTGAGGGGAAGAGTTTGAGGAAAGCGTATCTTGCTGGGAGTCGTGTCGTTCTGCCAGTTCTTGTAGTTGTAGGTGTCGGCCTCGTGTTGGGTTGAGGGGCTAGCGATTGAGGGGCTTCTGGCGTTATCGATGGTGTCATGGGAGTCATCAGTGGGGAGTCAGGGAAATTACCCCCCGCTTTAGGGAAGTGACGTCCCGGCACTTGTAGGACTGCTCATGGGGCATTGGGGTTTCGTCGATAGAAGTCCTCCACCAGGTCAGGTGCGTGAAGATCCTGGGCCGAGACCCAAGAATCCTCAGATGCTGGGAATCCTTTCCAGTGGATAAGGAAACGAAGTTCTCGTCGCCTGCCATAATGGTCTGCCTTGCAGATTGATTCGACTTCCCATTCTGGTTCACCCTCGATCACTTCTGGGTCTGGCCGAGTGTAATTATGTCCATGGGCGGCCGTTTCAACGTATCGTGTGAGAAGATCGACATGGAAAGTGGGGTGGATGCGCATCAATGTTGGAAGGTGCAATCGATAGGTGACTGGGGATAACTTCTGCACGATGGAGAATGGGCCGTATCGTCTTGGCGCTAGTTTCATAGTGGGGTAATGGAGTCGCAGGTTGCGCCCTTCAAGCCAGACTTGGTCACCCTCTTCAAATTCTACTGGGATTGTGCGGTCTGTCACATTCTGGAATGCCTTTACCATGGCTTCCCTGGCTTCCCAGATCTTCTGAAGGCGCTTGGTGACTTCTGGCACCCAAGCTTCCTCAGTGGACATCGGGATGTATGGCTTCGTACCGAAGAGGAGTTGGTGGGGTGTTTGTCCAGAGCGATTGTGAGGCCATGAATTGTGGACAAACTCTGTGAGTGGGAGATAAGGGGCCCAGGCTGTCTAATCGTTCAAAGTCCAAAGGTGGAGATATTGCTCCAGCCACTGGTTGGTGCGTTCGCTCGCACCGTCGGTTCGTGGGTGGAATGCGGTGGATACATTCTGCTGGATGTGAAGGAGCCGGCAAAGCTCCGTGGTGAATTGGGATACAAGGCAGGGATCGCGATCGCTAATGATTTTCTGGGGGATGCCGAACCAAGGGGTGAGGTGGCGGAGGTATAGGGCAGCGATGCCTTCGCCAGTGATGTTTGTAGTACAGGGGAGGAACTTTGCTGCCTTGGAGCAGCCTTGATCAACTATTGTGAGGATGGCATTAAAGCCATGCGACTCTGGTAAGTCTGTGATCAAGTCCATAGCAATGGTCTGGAACGGGCCTTGTGTGGCGTCTACTGGGATTATTTGTAGTGGGGCGTGTCAATGGTGGGTTCTTGGTTTATTTTCCTGGCACGAGGCACAGCCGCGGACATATTCTGCGGCAAATTCCTTCATGCCCTCGCCTTCGTATTGTTGTTCAAGGAGGTGAAGGGTATTAGTGATGCTGGGATGACCGGCAAGTGGGTGATCATGGTGGAGGCGCATGACCTCGCGCTGCTCTTCCAGCTCTTTAGGGAATGTGAGTTTTGCAAATCGCGAATCAGGGAGGAGCGTGACTCCTTTATTATTGTCATCCCCCTGGTTTTCACCAAAGGGGCGTGACAGGAAGTCAGCGGGGATATGTCGCTTTCCAGGGACGTGCACCAGTTTGAAGTCGTAATCTGCGAGTTCCTGGTGCCATCTCGCTTGTCGTCAGTTCAAGTTCTGGGGTTTACGGTAATATTGCAGGTTGTGATGGTCGGTGTGAATGAGGGTCTGGTGGTGTGAACTGGCGAGGTATGGTCGCCAGTATTCAAGCGCACGCACTACTGCGTACAGTTCCTTGTCATAAATATCCCAGTTGCGCTGCGTAGCATCGAGGGTAGCCGACAGGAATGCGACAGGACGTAGTTTGTTTTTGTCATCGCGTTGCTGCAGCACTGCTCCGATGGCATACGCTGAGGCATCGGTGTCAACAATGAATGGTTTGTCGAACTGGGGTTGTCTGAGGATGGGTGCAGTGGCAACTGCGTCAATGAGGGATTCAAAAGCTTCTTGATGCTCTTCACCCCAGTAGAACTTGCCGCCTTTTGCGCAGTGGGCAACAAGTGCGTTAAGTGGTGCCGCCAACATGCTAAACCCTTTGATGTACATGCGGTAGAAATTCAGGAAGCCGAGCAATGCCCGTACTTCTTTCAGGGTCGTGGGGACCTTCCAGGCTTTAATGCCTGCAACTTTGACTGGGTCCATACCAATTGCGTTTTTGGATACAATGACTCCCAGATATTCAACAGAGTCGGCTTCGAATTGGCATTTCTGGGGTTTCAAAAAGAGATCGTTTTGAGTGAGGATGGAGAGGACATCGTTGACTACGCGACGATGAAGGGCAATATTCCGTGGGGTGTGGATTAGGATATCATCCATGTACACAGTGACGTATCCTTCATTGATGAGTTCGCGAAACAGGCAGTTCATCATGGATTGGAAGGTAGCCGGTGCATTGGTCAGTCCAAAGAACATAACCATGGGCTCGAAAAGCCCTCGGTTAGTCTTAAATGCTGCCTTCCATTGATCTCCATCGCGAATCCTAATGTTATTATAGCCCCAGCGGATATCAAGCTTCGTGAAAAGCGCCGAGGGCTGCCCGTTCACTCTGGTGAGTCGATCCATAAGTTCACAGATGAGGGGGAGTGGTGTGGTGTTACGCTCAGCCTTGGGCGTTCTAAGCGACTTGCTTATCGTTGACTTGGTTCAGCCCAAGCCCTGCTTCAGGGTAGTGCGACGTGCACTGTGGACGTTTGAATAATGGTTCTCCTCTTGATTGCTATGGCTCAAGACGTAAGCCAACTGTCGTGCACAAGTATCAAAGGTGCACTGATAGTGCAGTGACCTCTAAGTGACTTCTATGCAAAGGTGTTCCAAGCCAAAAGAGTTCCCTTATGACAAGGGGGAGAAGGAGGGGTAGAGAGGAGGGGAGAGTGTACTGGTGGCCTTGGAAGGTCTGGTCTGGTTCGGACTATCCTAGGGGTGCTTCCCACTGCAAGGGATTCCTAGGTTCAATTAGGCTGGATTGTTCAAGAGGTCGAGTCTGTAGTCTACTGCACAAAGGAGTGTGCTACTTATAGTTTCGTGAAGGCCCCTGTCTTAGAGGGCCGCGTAATCGTCAGGGCATAGGGCCCATGCATCTAGTAGGTTCCAGACTACGCGTCATAGGGACGCGCAAGCGTATCAGTAAGAATTCGAGGGCGCGCATGAGGTATGAGATCAAGGGTCATAGTGATCGACCCAATAGCAAAAGTACTCAATGTCCGGTGAACGCGCGGCCTGCCAACACGCTGCAACACGTCTGCACTACACCCTGGACCCAGGGGAACACGCCTTTAGCGTTCTGTGATGTGCCGATGTGATATGCGTGATGCATGCACATGCATGTGCCATGCGAGTGCCGCAACCATGCGAGTGTACATGAGGCTAGCAGCCTCCTTCCTAATCAGTCCATATAGTATCAGTTCAGTGTCCATAGTGTCAAATGAGTGCGTAGCGGTTCAGGGGCACTCCCTAGGAGTCCCAATTCCATCCTTGTCTTGTCAGTAGGCCAGCTGTGAGCTCCAGGAGCTCCATCACAGACTGGGTCGTGCGCAAGTCAGTGCGCGTGGTGGTTGTGGTCGTAACATGTGGTGTCGCGTGTGGTCCAAGTATTCAGCTTGCGGTAGTCCTGGACTGGTCTGAGATCTCTGTTCTTCTTCTTGATAAAGAAGAAGGGAAATGCATATGGTGACTTTGACGGGCGGATATAGCCTTTGGCGAGATTCTCGTTGATGAACTTCTGGAGTGCGATGTCTTCACTTGGTGTGAGGGGGTGAACCTTGCAGTCCAGTGTCGATGGTGCATCGGGTCTGAGATCTATGGCATGGTCCCAGGGTCGTGGATCAGGGAATCGTTGTGCCGCTTCTTCGCTAAACACTTGGGCATGTGCGTGGTATTGTGGTGGGACGATTTGGTCCCAACTTTGTTCCATTTTATCGGTCGCCTGTTCTGCCAATTGTTGCGCAACTGTGGTTTTGGAAATTCGCATGAACAATTCATCCCCTTCTTCTAGAATTTGATCTTCGGTTTCCATGAAGATACGTGTGTTGGTGATCCCTTCTACCATTACTGCCTTAGCAGGGGTTCGGAGCACCCCTCCTGCTGTTCGGATGGTAACAGATTCTTCAACGGTTCCTTCACTCCAATTTATTCAAGGCTCGGCAGCAGCGAACCATGGGTAGCCTAACACCAAATTGTCTCCACCCATATCTGCTAGATGGAATCGCAGTACATGGGTTCTATCACTGGTGGTGACTTCAAGATTGGTGTAGTGGGTGACCTGTCCCCCTTTGTTGTCGGACCCATTGGCGTTCTTCAAAAGGCGTGGTGCCATTAGGAGCCGCGTACCTAATCGATGTTGCATCGCGAATTCTCTACTGATGAAGCATTCTGTGGCTCCACTGTCGGCGAATGCTTTAAGGCCTTCATAGGTTCTGGTAGCAGTATGGTATGTAATCGGGACATTCATTGAGTTTTGTCTGGGGCAGAACACTTCATCATGAAACATCACCCTGATGTATGCTGTGCTCTGGAGTGGTGGTAATTGTTTGAGGTAGTTGAGGACCTTTCGTGGTGTGAGGGCATTGCTTTGATCTTCCCTCATAATCTTTTCTGGACAGTGGCGTTGGATATGTCCTTGTTGGTTGCACAAGAAACAGAGTCCCTTTGTGCGTTGTTGATCTTTGATGCCATCTTTCTGCATCGGTTCTGGTTCACTGATCACTGGCGACGATGATCGCGTGAGTGATGGGATACGAGGGTGTCGTTCTTCCCATTGTGCTTGCTTATAGGGCTTCAGTGCAGTGATAATGGCTTGTCATTTGCGGCTGGACGATTTCCATGCCTCCCAGTTCTGCGGTTCATCGTAGGACATGCAGGCATTGAGTAGTCGTAGGGGTAATCCCCGCTTGAACTTCTCAAGCACTGCTGGATCATCTTCGCGGTACAATGCTTTGCGTGCTAGGGTGGCGAACTGGGTGATATATTCATCAATGTCACTGTGTGTCATGGTGAGGGTGTCGAGTTGTGCTGTGGCATGGTATGGTTCATTAACATCGAACCAGTCTTGGACAAATCGTGATTCGAAGTCGTCCCATTCTGGGTGTAGTTCAGCAATCAGCCATTCTTCTTGGCTTCGTCGCTATTCGGTGGTTGCAGTTCCTTGTATATAAGTAAGGGCATGCGCAATTCAGGTGTGGTCATGGGCAATGATCGGGTGGTCCGAATTCAGGTACTGATAGAGCTTAAGCTCGTGAATGAAAGCGTTGGTCGTGGTTCTATCGCCTGTGAAGACAGGGGGTTCACGGCCCTCCAGTCGAAGGTCATCGCCTTGCAGCTGGGGCATTGGTGGAATGTTCTGGGGTGCGTTTGGTGGTACTGGTGCTGGGTCTGGTGGTAGGGGTCCGTATCCTGGTGGGAATCTCGCCACAGGGGATGGTGGCGCATGCATGCTGTCATTGACGGTGGGGAGTACTCCCGTCGCCATTTTCGGTCTGGTGGTCGTTATCGTGGAGCGATCGATAAGTGCTCCTAGATCTGAATCGGGGTGATATCTATCTTTCAATCGATGGGTTTTGGATGTGTCGATGTCAGTCGGATCTCTCGCGATTACGCGATCAGTGGGGTGTATCGTTGAGTTTCAATGGCTATTGAATTTGCCTTGTAGCGTGGTTTCAATCGGTCAGAGGTTCGACAGGCTTGTTCTAATGTTACGCTCGAGCTCTGAGCATATCGGTCGAGGTTCGCCAAGTCACGTGATCGACTTGGACACTGCGAGTCTTCGTGTTTAAGACAGAACGCAGCGGCAGTCCCCTTATGTGTACAACCCCAGGTCAAGGGTTCAACACAGGGGAGTCAGGAGTCAGGCAAATGGCCTGAGGATCAGAGGGTTCACAAGATGAGAGGGTAATACGATAGCCACTAAGGGCCAGAGCGTAGCTCGGTATTGGTACAAAGAGAACAAGCCTAGAGATGAGGCTACAGTCTAGGCTACCTTATATAGGGGTCGCAGGGCGAGAAAGCCCTTCCGTATCTGGTCACGTGAGTCTCGATATCGTAGTCGAGTCGCTAGTTCGATGCGGGTCATGGGTCAACATAAGCAGTAGAAGAAGTGGAAAGGAAATCATAACAGCCCTCCAGTCGAAGGTCATCGCCTTGTGGCTGGGGCATTGGTGGAATGTTCTGGGGTGCGTTTGGTGGTACTGGTGCTGGGTCTGGTGGTAGGGGTCCATATCCTGGTGGGAATCTCGCCACAGGGGATGGTGGCACATGCATGCTGTCATTGACAGTGGGGAGTACTCCCGTCGCCATTTTCGGTCTGGTGGTCGTTATCGTGGAGCGATCGATAAGTGCTCCTAGATCTGAATCGGGGTGATATCTATCTTTCAATCGATGGGTTTCGGATGTGTCGATGTCGGTCGGATCTCTTGCGATTACGCGATCAGCAGGGTGTATCGTCAAGTTTCAATGGCTATCGAATTTGCCTTGTAGTGTGGTTTCAATTGGTCAGGGGTTCGACAGGCTTGTTCTAATGTTACGCTCAAGCTCTGAGCGTATCGGTCGAGGTTCGCCAAGTCACGTGATCGACTTGGACACTGCAAGTCTTCGTGTTTAAGACAGAACACAGCGGCGGTCCCCTTATGTGTACAACCCCAGGTCAAGGGTTCAACACAGGGGAGTCAGGAGTCAGGCAAATGGCCTGAGGATCAGAGGGTTCACAAGATGAGAGGGTAATACAATAGCCACTAAGGGCCAGAGCGTAGCTCGGTATTGGTACAAAGAGAACAAGCCTAGAGATGAGGCTACAGTCTAGGCTACCTTATATAGGGGTCACAGGGCGAGAAAGCCCTTCCGTATCTGGTCACGTGAGTCTCGATATCGTAGTTGAGTTGCTAGTTCGATGCGGGTCATGGGTCAACATAAGCAGTAGAAGAAGTGGAAAGGAAATAGTAACAAACCCTGATCACGACCACCGACTCCTTCAAAAACTCCAAGAATTCGGAAGCACCAGTTCCACAATCCTACGCGCCATTGACGACAGCAGGATTACACTCTCACCTGAAGCCATATCCCTTCTTGATTCAATAATATGATTGACTGTGTATGACATGTGCTTGTTCCTGATTGGACTGATTTGATTCTCCGACCCTGTACTATAAAGAGCCGCTGATAACATTGCCCCTAGTCGCAAAAATGTCTTCCCCAGACTCCCACTCACCTCTGGTCCTCTCCTCTTTATCTTCATCCCCTGAACCAACGTCATGCCTACCTACTCATCGATCACCTCGACACTTTCAGGCACCACGTTACCCACAACGACGACGCTCACGAACCACGAACAGTAAAATGAATTAGAGCATCGCGTGCAAGAATTCACCCAAAAGGTGCATGAAGCTGGACAACGAGCGGTACAAGCTCGTGAACGATTCAAGGCACGGTTCAACATAGGGGCACACTACTCATTTATCTACACACTGGAAGAGGACACGACCATGACTGATATCTGGTGAAGCCGGGACGTCTTCAGACCTGACAGGGGGGCAGTGTTACGATTTCCTTTCCACTTCTTCTACTGCTTATGTTGACCCATGACCCGCATCGAACTAGCGACTCAACTACGATATCGAGACTCACGTGACCAGATACGGAAGGGCTTTCTCGCCCTGCGACCCCTATATAAGGTAGCCTAGACTGTAGCCTCATCTCTAGGCTTGTTCTCTTTGTACCAATACCGAGCTACGCTCTGGCCCTTAGTGGCTATCGTATTACCCTCTCATCTTGTGAACCCTCTGATCCTCAGGCCGTTTGCCTGACTCCTGACTCCCCTGTGTTGAACCCTTGACCTGGGGTTGTACACATAAGGGGACCGCCGCTGCATTCTGTCTTAAACACAAAGACTTGCAGTGTCCAAGTCGATCACGTGACTTGGCAAACCTCAACCGATACGCTCAGAGCTTGAGCGTAACACCACCATTGTTAGCATCTCCTCTGCCCAGACCACGTGTGCATGCTCCGTCCCGCCGAGGTAGGGGATCTGTTCACCCACATCCTTGGGTTTGATTCTGTGATTGAGGAGCTGCTCAGTCTTTTCCATGTTTGTGGCAGCTGGGGGGGCGCGCAGTGCCCAGTGCGTTGTGAACAGGGGTTCGAGCAGGCTCCAGTCTGTTTGTGTTGCCGGGGTGAGCACTTGGTACCACGTGTCTGCTGGTGAGTCGACTTCTAGGCATAGCCTTAGGAACCTGGCTTTGGCTGCGTCTGTGTCGACACCGCAGATTACCATTTGTCGCTCGGTGCTCCGGAGGAAAACTCGGGAGTTCTGCTCCGGCCACCCTCCAAACATCTCTGCCTGTCCGGTGGTCACTGCTGCCCTGGCTGCCATGCGGTTTGTTGCTTGGGGTCTGGGGGCTGTGTGTGTTGTGGGTGGTGCGCTGAGTGGGCTCAGGGCTGGTGGACTTGGCCCGAGTGGACTGGGCGTTGGGGGTGCTAGGCTGCTGGGTGTGGTTGGTGTGAGTGGCGGTAGGCTGCTGAGTGGGGATGAGAAGAGACTGGATGATAGGCTCTGTAGGATGATGGCTGGCGACGGTTCTGGTGTGTCGTCTCTGTCCGGTCCTAGCCCAAGCAACTCTTCTAGGTTTGGGCTGGTACTGCGACTGCGGCTGGGTAGTAGTGGGGTGCTAATGGCTGGGCTTTGTGGTGCCGGGTTGTTACCTGCCCTGAACCTGCCCATGGGGCCACGAGGTGGCATCGCGCGTCGGGTAGGCGCCATGTGTTTTTTCTTTTTTTTGTTTTGTTTTACGTGGCTGGGGGTTCACACTGAGGCTAGTGCTCGTGCTGATGCTAATGCTCTGTAGGAGAATAACGACGGCTCAGTCTTTGGGGAGAAAGACTAATATTCTGTATCTAACCTGTAGGAGAATAACGACGGCTAGATACATGGTTAATATAATGTAAAAGTGAGTGTAAAGAATGTTTACTGACCTCAGTCTTTGGGGAGAAAGACTGAGGTGCTATGGCTACGCAGTATCGTACTATAAGTGTCCATAATGAGGGTAAGGTCCGAGCGAGAGCAATTTTCTAGTGTACTGAGGTGCGACGAAGGGAATCGATCAGGGTATCATGAATTAGTCTGGTGCCACCGGCCAGGGTCCCGCCCGTGCCTCACAGCACTGCCACGGTTGGCGTGCCGTTGCGGCTGCACCTCCAACACGCCCCCTCAGCCCACACGGCGCACGCCCATGTTGGCAGTGAAGCGTTGGTGCTTCTCCCGAGCAAGAGCTTTCGTGAGCACATCAGCAACTTGGTCTCCAGTTGGAACATAGGTAAGTTCAAGTGCCTTGGACTCGTATTGCTGACGCAGGAAGTGGTAGCGGACTTCAATGTGCTTCGTTCGGTCATGGAACTCGGGGTTTCGAGCGATGGCGATGGCAGATTGGTTGTCAATGAGGAGGGGAATAGGTGCGTCTGGGTTTGACTGTGGCCAGATGTCTCTAAGCAGCCTTTTTAGCCAGACGGCCTCTTTGGCAGCGTGTGCGCCGGCGATGTATTCGGCTTCAGTGCTCGAGAGGGCCACTGAGGCCTGCTTCTTGGAGCTCCAGCTTACAGCTCCACCTGCCAGCATGAAGACATAGCCGGACGTTGACTTGCGATCATTGATGTCGCTTGCCCAGTCAGCGTCCACATAGCCATGTAAGTCAGTTCCTCCAGGGGTTCCTCGCTGGAAGACAAGCTGCTGATCGCTAGTGGCTCGGAGGTACCGGAACGTGCGGTCAAGGGCACGCAAGTGTTCTTCACCCGGATTCGCAGCGTGCCGCCCAAGGGCTGCAACAGTGTATGCGAGGTCCGGGCGTGTGCCGAGCATCGGGTACATCAGCGCACCAATGGCACGCTGATAGGACTTGACGTCGACTTGTGGAGAGGTGAGTTTAGTGAGGTGTTCATTTGCGAGTGCGGGGGTGTTAATTGGCCGGACTTCAGATTTTCCGAAGCGTTCCAAGACTTCATTGATGTACTTTTCTTGGGACAGGGCGATCCAGCCCTTGTCACGATCGCGGGTGACGTGCATGCCTAGGATCCAAGTGATCTCACCTAGGTCAGTCATCTGGTAGAACTTTTTAAGCGCCTCCTTGTCCTGGTTGATGGTTTTCAGGTCCTTTGACGCCATTGTGATGTCGTCGACATAGAGTGCGATGATGGAGAAGCTGCCGTCCTTGGCGCGGATGAAGACAGCGTGGTCAGCATCGGTGCGTTGGTAACCCATCGCCTCGAGTTTCTCTTTGATGTCCTCATACCAGACACGGCCTCCTTGCTTCGTCCCATAGACCGCCTTCTCAAGCTGCAAGACCATACCTTCAGGGATGTCAAAGCCGGGGGGGGGCTCCATGAAGATCTCCTCCTTGAGCTCTGCATTGAGGTAGGCGGATTTGACGTCCATCTGATGGACTTCGAGATCGAGTTCAGCGGCGAGGGCAAGGATGGTGCGGAGTGAGGAGAACTTGGCGACGGGTGCGAAGGTTTCGTCGTAATCGATGCCTTCCACCTGTGTGAAGCCTTGTGCGACAATGCGTGCTTTGTATTTCTGGATGGAGCCATCAGGTCCGCGTTTAATGCGGAACACCCACTTGCTCCCAACCACCTTGCGACCTTTCGGCCGCGGCACAACCTTGTATACCCCCATGCGCTCGAAGGCGCGTCGTTCTTCGTCACACGCAAGTTCCCACTCGGCAGCATCAGGACGGGCCATGGCCTCGGCGTAGGTGCGCGGGTCGC
The DNA here is from genome assembly GCA_022496195.1 of Lactifluus subvellereus. Classification (NCBI taxonomy): domain Eukaryota; kingdom Fungi; phylum Basidiomycota; class Agaricomycetes; order Russulales; family Russulaceae; genus Lactifluus; species Lactifluus subvellereus. The sequence continues at coordinate 121,808 of WTXC01000060.1, read as the reverse complement.
TCATGGTGTCTGCCTGCGCCACGCTGGCATGCTCTGAGGGTCGCTTTCGCAGCCCGTATGAGCTTACAGAGTAGCGTGGGTCATCGTCACGAGTTGGTGCGCGCGCGGTGCGTTTGGGTCTGGAGGTAGCAGTGGGTTGTGTAGGTGCTGGTGTGGGCGTAGGCTGTGGAGCTTCCGTAAGTGTGTCTTCGACCTCCGTTTCGCTTTCTGATGAGTTTGTAGGTTGATTTGAGTGTGCATCGTCCACGCGTGGTGGTGGTGTCCCCTCAGGCACGCCCCCTGTTTCCGTGCCGTTAGGGTCGATGACTGTGCGTTCATAGCGCTTAACTGGGCCCCCTTCATCGAATATAACGTCGCGGGACTCAATGAAGCGGCGTGTGGGTCGGTGGACCAGGCGGTAAGCCTTCCGGTTTCGTGCATAGCCCAAGAATGTGCAGATGAACGATTTTGCAGCGAGCTTGCCACGGAATTTGTCTGGGATGTGCACAAACGCTCGGGAGCCGAAGATGCGAAGGTGTGACACGTCTGGTTTGTTCCCACTCCAGGCTTCCTCAGGCGTCATCTCGTCGAGCGCGCGCGTGGGTGTCACATTGTGGAGGAGTGTGGCATATTGGAGGGCGTCGAACCAGTAGGATTCAGGCAGGTCAGCATCGAGGAGCATCGCCCGGACCTTGTCAAGAAGGGTCCGGTTCATGCGTTCTGCTACGCCATTGTGCTGTGGCGTGTCTGGCGTAGTCATTTCATGCTTGATGCCCTTTTCTTCTAGGTATCTTTGGGCTTTCCCTCCAATGTATTCGCCCCCTCCATCTGTGCGCAGTACTTTCACGTGTTGTCCCAACTCAAGCTCAGCCCGCGTGATGAACGCTTTGAGGTGCTGTGGTACTTCTGACTTCTCTCGCATGCCGGTGATGAACACTTTGCGTGACTTGTCGTCGATCCAGGTGACAAAGTACTGGAAGCCTTGGTGTGAGCGGGTAGGGAGTTTGCCACAGACATCGGAGAAGACACGGCCAAGGGTGATGTCAGCACGCGTTTCTGTTGACTTCTGGATCTCAGCACGGGTTTGCTTGCCCTTGAGGCAGGGTTCACAAGGAGTGGTGGTATGTGACGCACTCCCTATGATCTCCATGCCGCTGACCATGCCTTTCTTTACCATGCGCAGGACAGCGTCCACGTCGAGGTGCCCAAGGCGACGGTGCCAGGTGTCGACATCCGCTTTCGCAGAAGAGGTTCGTGCGACAAGGACTGTGTCATCAGTGGTGGTGGGCAGGTCATCGCCCTCAGCAGGGAAGGCGTCGACTGCAGTGATGTGGGCAGAGGCTGTATTGATGGTGCGTGTGTCCATGACATAGAGGTCATTGCGGATGTGGCCCTCACAGATAAGGTGCTCATGCTTGTTGTAGATCTGGCACCCGTCCCCATTGAAGCGGATGTCAGCGCCGTGGCGAGTGAGTTGGGAGACGGACAGCAAGTTTCCGTGCAAGTCTGGGACGAACAGGACGTCTTGGAGGATGACATTGTTCCAGCGGTCATTTGCTCGCATGCGGACATGGACGTGGCCAACGCCAGTGCCATGGATGATGCTTTTGTCCCCTAGGAACACTCTGGTGGGTGACGTGAGGGTGGAGAATGTCTGGAACCAGCTGCGGTTCGAGCACATGGTGCGTGAGGCGCCTGAATCAATGATCCAATCCCACTGAAATTTATGGTCTGCGAGCAGGTATGTGTAGGCACTGAAGAGGTGCACATCCGTATCGCTGGAAGTGGACCCAGCAATGGCAATTTTTGCAGATGCGTCAGAGGGTTTGGAGGCCTTTGGGGTTGCTGCGTTTGAGGTAGCAGCCTCCTTGGCTTCCTTCTCCTTCTTTAGCTTTCTGCATTCCCCTGTGTCGTGCCCACGGATTTTGCAATGTGAGCAATACTTCCTCTGTTTCTCCTCAGATTTCCCCTTTCCTTTTCCCTTCTTGGCTGCCTTAGCGAAGTAGGCAGTTGTCCCGGCACCAGAATCACGGACGCGTCGCTGCTCATCAAGAATGACTTGTGATTTCACATATTCGGTGGACAGTTCAGAGGGTTTAGTGGTGGAGAGGATTGTCTTAAGGATGGAGAGTGATGGAGGAAGGGAGGATATGATTGCAAATGCGACGAGTTTGTCAGCGAGGGTGAGACCCAGTGTGGAGATGGTGCGTGCAGAGCGTATGAGGGCATTGATCTGAGGTTCAAGGGGCTCAGAGTCGGAGAGGGTGCTCCGGAACACTTCATCGATGAGGTGGATAATTTTCTGTTCGCCTTTTCCTTCATAGCGCACTGACAGATTGTCCCAGCACTCTTTTGCAGTTGTAGCATCCAGGACAGAGTTCAGTGGCTCGTCCTTTAGGGTGAGGGTAATTTGTGCGCGTGCCTCCCGATCTTTGTAGGACCAGTCAGCATGCACATCAGGAGCTGCTGAGGGGTCTGGCTTTGTGCTGGTGCCATCAACAATGGGCCAGAGGTCTCTTAGGTCGAGGACCATTTGGATGCGATACTTCCAGAATGCGTAGTTGTTGCCATCGTCCTCTAGATAGGGGATATCGTAGAGACGTGGGTTCCCTTTCGAGTTTGTGGTGGTGCTCTGAGTCGCGGCCCCTGCGGAAGGGGCATTTCCACCTTGCGGCGGGGGTGGAGCGTTCCGGGTACTCATGTTAGGGTTACTGTTGTTGTTGGAAGTGTTTGAGTGTCGTGTTTATTAGAGGCACTCAGGTCTCATAATCTGTAGGAGAATAACGACGGCTCAGTCTTTGGGGAGAAAGACTAATATTCTGTATCTAACCTGTAGGAGAATAACGACGGCTAGATACATGGTTAATATAATGTAAAAGTGAGTGTAAAGAATGTTTACTGACCTCAGTCTTTGGGGAGAAAGACTGAGGTGCTATGGCTACGCAGTATCGTACTATAAGTGTCCATAATGAGGGTAAGGTCCGAGCGAGAGCAATTTTCTAGTGTACTGAGGTGCGACGAAGGGAATCGATCAGGGTATCATGAATTAGTCTGGTGCCACCGGCCAGGGTCCCGCCCGTGCCTCACAGCACTGCCACGGTTGGCGTGCCGTTGCGGCTGCACCTCCAACATGCTCTGTGTTATCTCTGCTGTGTTGTGTGGCTCGGATGCCACTCTCGTCACCACGTTGGAGCGGCGTGTTCAGCCACTCTGGAGTCGTTCTGGTCAAGTTTCCTTGTTCTCTCGTTACGTCAGCCCTCTGCCTACATCCTCGCCCCGTGATTCTTCCTTATCGCTCCCTGATTCTTCCTTATCGCTCCCTTGCCCCGCCTGTGCCATCTCCCCTATTCCAACGGACAGACAAGTAATGATATTCCCCTACTGCCATTGACTGTGGCTTGTTTACGCACACCTCTCGTGTGTGAAGTCATGCCCGTTATCGAAGTTCACACAGCATTCCTTACTGGGGTCGCTTCACTAGCACGGACTACCAGGATAATTTGGGGTCTATTGGAGGTCCCAATTTCTCTGTCGAGCCTACCACAGCGGTTGTTGTCCAAGGATTGGTAGCCTAGCTTCAACTTCAAGATGCTGCAAAGTCGGATCTCATTCCCCTCGCATCTGAGCATAACCCCACCTAGATGCGGATCCTTCCTTCTACTACGCACTTAGCACCAACCAGTCTTACTACCACACCAAGGTATCTAGGGACTTGGTCCCTGTCGCACTGGCCCCAACCTTGCCTAGTATGCATCCCAGTGGGCTGATCTGTCCACGGTGTTTCCTTCAATGCCGTCATATGCCGCTCCGTGGGGACGATTGTGGTGCCATTGGTATCCCAGTTCGTGTGCACTGGTGAGTCGCCGGAATAGCACTCCCTTGGGATGCCCACATTCACTGTTAGGGGTTAAAGCCACCGTCTGAAGGAAAGTATGTCGTCGGGTCGCCACCATCAACCAGCATTGTTCTAGTTCTGAGAGGCTGCCACTGATCCCGCGGAGCGCAGTCGCCGTCTGTGCCTGTACCGGCCGGGATTCGTAAGAGCTTATAAGGTACGGAGATTATCGTTAGAATAGTTTTGGAACGGGTTCTAAGTTTTTACAGGTGATAGACCTGTACAACCCCGCCTCTGCCGCGTGGCTGTCTGAATTCTGCGGACACACTCTTGCTTTCTGCTTTTGGCTTCCTGCATAGATATCCTTCTCAAGAACCCTAGAAGCCACCTGCTTAGCTGGTCTTAGGGGTCTGACCATCTGCAAGGTCACATGGAGATGAACTATAAGGAGTCCAGCATCATTCGCAGGCATGCTCAACTAGCGTGGGGTTTCAAGTTACTGTACGCTCCGCAACGCCATTTTGCGCAGAGGGGCAAAGGTCACATGATGAAGTCACGGGACACAGCAGATAGCGGCGATCATACGTCAAGGTAGTTCGGCACTACGGCGCCGGCAAGTCCTCGTACCCTCTTTCCAATGCATTGCAGGGGACACCTTTTCTCTACCCAATTTGCAAAGATCTCTCTGGTGCTGGACGTCAAGGAATTTCAGCGAGTCCAACTCGGGATCATGTGAGAAAAGGGCAGCGGTTGTGGATGCTCAAATTCGATTCGGAAGGGCTGGCGCACAACGATGGACCAGAAGAGTTAAAGGTCTGCGGTCACTGCGGAGTAAGAAGGACAGGGGCATTCAGGTAATTGATGGGTGGATGGGATCATCATCTTAACATTGCTGATGGAGTGATTGCTGATGGATTGAAACATTTATAGGATCACTCACGACTCGGAATGGTATTGATGCGGCCTTTAAACACCTCCAGTTTTACAGATGGAGAGTGTGCAGTCACATTTTCATGATGCAGCGGAGCTTAAGGGCAGACGAACACGTAATGGCAACTCGAAAGAGATAATAGATTGGCATGATCAGACGTGTCAAGCTGGACATGATGGAAAACTATGCATGCACTTTTCTGATGTGATCGCCACACCTGTCTCAGCTTCAAAGGGATAGAGCAGAGCTTCACTTACACTTTAAAGAAAGCTCCCCCACGCCAACGATGGTGTACTCCTTCCCCTCACTGGAATCAGCATGCCTGCGATCGTCGATGTCAAAAATACGTATGGGGCCATTCTCCTCGGGTGCTTTGGCGCTGCTATGTACGTGGTTCGTACTCAGTCCACCTCATGGCTGATCTTATATTGTATAGACTCTCTGGAATTCTAAGCCTTCAGACATGCCTTTATTTTCGGTTGTACCCAAAGGACCGGCTACCGAACAAAGCCCTCGTGCGTAATTTTCAGTTCTAGCCTGCGAATTGCGGCATGATCCACCTACGTTCGTAGGTTGTTGTTGTTTGGTGAGCAGTGAAGTTGGAATTCAAGTCGCCTTGCATGCTTAGTTCTGCTTCTCGAAACTGCAGGGTACTGGACGCGACCCATACTTGTCTTATATTTTCCTCTGCCTGGACGTATCTCATTGCGAACTTCGGCGAAGTGGAGGAACACGGCGTCGCGGCATATGTTCCTCTGTAAGCGCCACACCACTCTTACCCTCGCCGATTTAACCCCCTCTGGAATGCAGCCCTCTTGCCGTGCGTACCTTGACTCTGAAAACCGCATCACTCCTGTGACTGTAGCACCCCACCAATAGCTCAGCATAGCGGCTACAGTGCGTTCGACACTTGCACTATTTAATAGATCAGCCAGTTAATATTAGGCCATAGGTTGTCGTCACGCTCATCACACATCTGTACGTCGCCGCTGACATTGAGAGAAGTGAGATAAAACTTATTCGGCCCCAGTTACTTTTTGCGAAGGTTATTGAACCGTGGGTTTCCCTTGCGCCGTTTCCAAGTCTAGTTTAATAACGGTCGCCGCAGTGAGCCATAACAACTGGTTCATCGTCGGACCTTTGGTGAAAATCTCAGAATTCAGTCCTTCTTGCCCCCTACTAAACCCACAGTCTCAGCTGGTCTTAGCGATCGCGCGCGGAGGTTAGTCATGAATGTTATTGTTGTGTCTTCCAGATTTACTGAGTTACCAATAGCCTCAGGTCTTGGTATGTTACATCTCTCCTGCTCAAGTTGACGGCTGATCCCTCTGTCCTCTTGTTGTAGTTGCGACTGTCGAATTGTGAGTCCAGGAGCTGTACTCAGCCTTGCTAAAACGTGAACAAATCTCTAGGGCTCGTCTCGGGTCATTTATCGCTTGCCTTGCAAAGTACAAGGCACGTCTGTTCAACTATGTGCTTGCTACCGTGTATCTTACATTAAGGGCAGTCCGTGATCACTCTTGGACCGTCAATTGCGGCTGCAGTCGATATAGGAATCACCGCCGGGATGTGTTTCTACCTGCAAGAGCAGCGCATAGGCTTCGGAACGTACGATTATTCACGAACACTATTTTACTTACCACAACGCCAACGCACTTGCAACCCAGAATGGATGAGGTCATAGACACACTTATTGTCTACACAATCAATAACGGCTCGCTCACCTGGTCAGTACTCCTACTTTCCCTATAATGTTCTGCCAAAGTGTAGATACTCATGTCGGCATATTCTGAAGCATTTACACCATCGTGGTCTTGATTTGCGTAAGTTTATGTGCTTGCTATTCTAGATGCTGACCCACATACCCATCCCGATAGTGGCTCATCTTACCGCACACCCTCGTTTTCATAGGGCTTCATTTCGCACTCAGCAAACGTAGAGTCCAGTTTCAGCCCCGTCTGAGGCGCAGTTTGGCTAACCCATTGGAATAGTGTATGCAAACTCTGTTCTTGCAATGTAAGTGAACGATTGCGCGGTTACGATAGTGCTACGATTTGAATAGCTTAAACGAGGATATATTCTAGGCTAAACATGCGGCAGGCCCTGCGTGTGCGCTCAAACTCGTTTAAAGAGACAGGGCACCGCGTGCCTGTCTTGAACCGAGGTTCCTCTAGCCGCTCCACTGGCAGCCGTAACCTGAAGAGTTCCGTACGTCTTTGCAGTACTAGAATCAACCCTGTGGCACTCATAAACTACGTAGAAAGGGTCAATTGACCTGGGTAGTGATGGGACAGTACCTCGGGGGGTACGTACCCTCTCGTCTTTCACCAAATGCGGCGACATGACACCGAGGTCGGGTGCACAGCTTCACATTGTCGTTGAGAAGACCGTGCAGTACGGCATTGCCGGTGACGACGGTCATCAATTAGGACCATCATCGGGCCAGAACTTGTCCTCAACATTCCAACTGGGGCACGCAGATGTCTGAGACCGCTGTGTCACAGTCCGCTTCATGCGCACGGGATCTACATCGTACTGTATATTCAACTGGACATTGTGTGGACAATTCGTTCGCTTCTGTACTGCTATTTACAATTTATCAATCTTGGGGTTTGAATCGGCCCTCCTGGGGTACCTATCTATCGTTGTTGGGGTTGAGTCTATGTTGGATATTTAAGGACCATGGTTACGATAGTTATACGTGTACTAGTAGGGGATCCTACGTCCCACCCACTGGCAAAATGCCAGACTTGTCTTTGGTTACGGGATCGCGATGAATTATCAAGGTCAAGACGAAGCTTCGCAACACTAATGTTCCAGTCAAACAAATGTTGCGCTTATGTCAATCAGAGTAGAGGAGACTCAGGTATCTAGCTACTTTTCTGCCACATTGAATAACCTCCTACTACTAAGCTCCTTGCGAAGACGTACACCACCAATCGGCTGGGTCCCTCGTGCTTTGTTCACGCTCCACTACTTCTCCATTCCAATACTGTATCTTAGAGTAATCCTACGCGTTATGGAATAGTCTCTCGTTATCTTATGACAAGTGCTACCCTTGACCTGAGGCTGTCAGGCCAAAGCCCTCAGCCGGCCGCGCTGATCGCATCCGAGTCCTCCACGACCAATCCACTATCAATGCGCCTTCTGCTAGTCATTTACACGCTCTGATTTGTCTCTGACGCCATAAATAACTTGCTTGGTTGGACGTGGATCCGGATACAGACATGCAACTTTTTTGGTCGTTGTATTCCAGTAGAAGTTCCTATGCACTCTCCCGACCACTAGCGGTACTAGCCAACAACACCCATGATCATAAAGTGCGACTAGTAAGCCCTAGTCAGTCCGACAACTGCGCTCGCTGCCCGTATTAAGTGGAACTCAGATGTACACACAGTGTACGATAACATAGGCCATCATATACCACGTGCCAGTGTCTTGACAGTAGATAAGACCGATATCACGATCATGATGTCAGGTCACTTCTAGTTCCTTGAAGCAAAATCGAGAGATCGTATCCACTGTGGCATCGGAAGGGTGAAGGGATAGGAAATCAACCCATTCATTCACATCGTGGTTCACAGTAGGCATGAAGGTGCTGGTCTTCGAAAAGAGGTAGGAAATGCTCCGACCACTTTAAGTCAGCAGGCCTATCACATTTGTCGATTCGCATCAGTCAATCAGGTAGTGGTGGTATAGTAACGCGCACCTAGTCGCATCAGCATGAACGTTGAAATGACGGAACAGATGCGCCAAAGTGAGGTACAACTCGCAATATGCCAGGCTGTGTGGCAGGACTGCTGTAAACCTATTCACGAACGTCAAGAACCTCAGGTGCTCACTTTATTCCGAGGCAACTACGCGGACCTTTCGAGAAGCTTACCAACCAGTTCTCCAAGGCTTTAGATTCTGGCTGGAGCCACCGATCAGGAAGGAAGTCGTGGGGCCTAGCGAAAATTTCTTCGGAGAGGTTGACAAAAAGGGGGCTCTGGCTCACAACAGTCTGTTGACAGCATTAGTAATTTAGTATGAACCAAGACCCGAAAATGAAAGAAACGCGGACCCCTCCAGGTATCCTAACGCCAGAAATCACGGCACCTGATGGCGGCACGACACGTGGAAGGCCAGCAGGGGTCGGTATGGCGATGCGCAGAGTTTCTTTGATGACCGCAGTCTGTTCCAAGTTCAAGAAAGGCCCAATCCAGCCAACACAAAGGTTTACTTACTAGGAATGGAAGCTCTTCGAGCTCTTCGTAGCTCGGAGGTTGGCCAAGGACAGGCCACGCGGCACGCACCTCATCAACTAGCCTCTGCTTTTCTCTGGGACTACGCAGTAGATGATAGACACCAATCGTGAGGGCTGTCCCAACGGTGTGCGATCCAGCTGCAAACAGAACATGTGCCTCGTGCTGAAGTTGCAATGCTGTAGGGACAGGGTGTCCCTTGTTGGTCTCCGGGTCCAACAGCTCGCGATATATGATACGATGAGACGCATCATCCATTAGCTTGGGGTTTTGCAAGATGCTTTCGATCTGAGCCCTGAGCGCCTCGAAAGCTTGTTTACACCTGATACGATCATGACACCATTTCAACTTACCTTCCTGAAAACGACCAAACCCTTGAGCGACGGGTACGTGAGTATGAGTGCCGAATGGGGTAAGTTGCGCATGAGCCAAACAAAAACCCCAGAGAACTTCCCCAGCGTGATGGCAGGTATCGCCTTATCGACTGCTTGAACAACATCTCCCCGAAAATCAGGAGAAGACAATTGGTCGAAGGAGGTGGAAAACAAAAAAGTGGCGATTGTGTCTGCGCTGAAACACTGAAAGCCGAGATACAGGTTGCTAGATTTATCTAAGCGCACGTGAGCACCCCAGTCAACGTTAACATGAAGGGGGCGAGAGCATACTGGCAGCATTTTGCGCTCTGAGGGCGTCAGAGAAAAGACCCAACTGGACCACTAATGAGATCATTCAAAGCCGTAGCATGATGTATTGATCCTACACGGCTCCGTATCAGGTGCTGCAGCTTAGAAATGGCTGTTTTGGAAAAAAAATTCGAGACGAGGGACCTCCTGTGCTTCGATTTAAGGTAATCGGTCTGCGCAAAAAATGACTCGTCCACGTCGAAGGCACGGTAATAATCATGGTCCTTGTCCCACTTGTTCTGCGCGTTGTATATCTCGTTGTACGCAGTTGGCTTTGCGAAATGGAGCTGGAAAAAAAAGTTCGGGTGTCAAAACGGACCCCTGCGACGAAGTGAGGGTTTACCTCATTAGGGGAAATTCGCACAACGTCACCTAGGCATGATCAACATTGGAATAAGAAGGCTATGTGGAGAAGTTACCATATTTCCGATGGAGCTCCACGCGCAGGTCAGATAGACTGATCCCCCTCCCAAGCTCCATGTATGCAAGCCACCACCTTGTACATGCTGCACCGCGTGGTCCGGGGAAGCGCGCAAGGGGATGGAAGAAAATATTATAGACAAGCCCGAGGAGACCATAACACAGCCAGGCAAAGGCAGTTACCGCTGCCCCATGTTGAAAGGAAGGAAGCAAAGAATACATATTCGTGTTGGTGGGGCCAACAACAGTATTACATGTTAGGGGTGTTTATACGTTAACATCGAAGGCAAGGGCATACAAGACGGATGAACGGATCGGCAACTCGGACGCTGAGCCGAGGTATTGCCAGTGAATGCTTGACTTCTCTATGAGGGAGATATTGATCCACGGATCTGCACGACATTTATTCGCTTATTGCAACTCCAGTAAACATTGTTGTTTACAACGAACAGATGTCTGTTGACTCGAATCAGATGAAACATCCTGATGTCTTGATCAGCCTGAGTTGAGCTTGAGACGGTGCCAGACATGGTCGTCTCGTCGTGCCATGGTTTAAATTGCGTTTCTCTAAATCAGTGCTGCAACTAGAACATTCCCAATAGCCGAGACTAAGTTAATATCCTTTCGTCAGCTTCTGACAGGTCGGGACCGGCGAAATTTTGGACCAATAAAAGTGCAACCTGTATACTTGCAAATCTGAGGACGTAAATATCGTAGCTTCATCAAATGACACTGCAGGAAGCTCAGGCGCCTGCAGCCACACCGTCGCTACGATTTCCGCCGCCCAGCGTTCCCAAGAAGCGCCAGGCCCGTAAAACATGGGATCCTATTCGCAGCAGATACGACCCGACGGAAAGGAATATCCCCGTGATCCAGACCCCTTACCCCGTTCAAGGCTTCTTGGCGACCCATTGGCGCTCCCCCCTCGTTCAAGGATACTAGAGGTGTTGATGCAGCGCGTGCCGTAGGTACCTCCACGAGGCGAGGCTGGAGTCGTCGAGTCTCGAAAGCCAGCTTGTGGCGGAGATGATAAATCACGAGCTGTGGATCCTCTTCGAAGGTCACAAATAGGCTATAAATAGCGATACCCAGAACAGTGCGAGCGTCCCCATGTTTGGCTGTTTGGCGAGGGATACGACTGGGGTACGTTCCAGAACTAGACGTAGTTCTCAGGCTGTCAGACGCGGAATAGGACATCACTGTTACTTGACTTTCCTGAAAAGGATTTGAGCACGGTGTTTTCAGAAAAGAACAGGGCGTTGCCAGACAGATCCCGGCGCACAGACAGGAAGTACGTGGCGCGGTCTTGTAGCGAAGAGCAAGGGAGCGGAAGAGCCAGATGGTGTCACAATTTCTTACAATTACCGATTGACCTTATGCAGGCATATGCCGTCATGTGTAACACTACAACGATTATTGGCTGATTATAACCTACAGTATACAAGGCACCCGGAATATTTTGCCAGCAGCCATACAGTAGTGCAAGGATTCGACCCTCCAGCATGTCATCGTGCGCTCGCAAGCGCTGATCGCGGAGTATCATGTGCGCGCAAGTCGGAAGGACGTTGCACGTTGCAAAACCACTTCGGGATCCGCATTGCGGCAAGGGCCGAATAATAGACCTGAACTGAACTGACCTTGTTGCAGCCGAGACAAACGACTTTTTGGATAAGCCCGAGATCTATCGCAAGAAAAAAACCCCGTTGTCCCGTCCACGTTCCAGGACAAATACAGCATGCCCGGGCCAAGACAAGACAAGAACATGCTCACCTTTTTGTCCTTTGCTTTGTTATTTTGACGCCCGCCGTCAGGGTCTCGGCGCGTCTATTTTGCTTCATTTTTCTTTTTCGTCTTGGGGGCTTTGCTTTTCGGAGGGAGAAGATCTCCGGCGCGGCAATTTGAGAAAGATTCATATCCTGATGATGCCTGTCACCGTCTCACTCCGGGAGTCAACTTTAGTCAACGTACAGTACTTCTATTGTCACACACAGCCCTTTCTTGAGATCCGTGTTTCGTTCGGGTTCAGGAAGGAACAGCCAGAGAATTGACTCGACGGAGTCAGATCAATCAAGTCGGCGTTGTAGTGATAAGATAATTGTTTCTTGTACAACGTATCCCCAAATGCTGCTTTCGACAGGTGATTAACAAGTTAATCGCTCGGGGATGTCCTGTCGCTCGTAAAAGACAAACAAATTGTATTTATTTATCATGTAGAAATAGTCCCTTGGACATGGCTTAAATTCATAGTGGTCCAGCCTAGGGCATTGCCCGAAACATAAGTTAAGTATGCCCGGGCCAAAATTAATCCAAGCCCAAAAACAAATGATAAATAAACGGTAGTTTTGTGCGAAGGCGAATACAAGGGCCACATCCGAGTACATACCGTACCTTTGTATGGACTGACGACACTGTGACCTTAGGCACCAGTAGTATGAGTACAACAACGCGCGGGGGTTGTGCTTGAACCATCATACTAACGACGAAAAAAAGAATGGATATGTCGAATCAACTGCGGCGCGTGAAGAATGAAGGAAGAAATAAGATCGCAAGTCCCGGCTTCGAGGGTGTCCAAAAGACGCAGGTGCCATGCTCAGTGTGCGATTCCCATCCCGCCAGCGCCAACACCAGCAGAATTAGGCCCATAATACGAGTCAGTGGCGACCATCTCTTGTGCTCGGCCAAAAACCGGGCGCGGATATGTCACTGGGGCAGCACCGATGGGGGAAGATTGGCTGGGTCGGCGAAAGGGTGGCTGGCGGAAGGTCCGGAGGGTGACCTCGTCTCGTTATATGCATACCCGCGCTGCACATTGCTGCTATGGTTGGCTGAGGTAGAGGTGGCGTTGGCTAGTTCGGGTGGGTATTCAATGCCATAATTGCCGGGGCGGAGGACAGAGCCAGGATTAGATTGGCCGAAGTGGATCGCGCGGTCAGGGTAGGCGTCCGGTGGGGCAGGGAACGTGTTAAGGTCTGTAGCACTGACCCCGAACGGGCCTTGTCCGACCTCCGTGTGCTCCTCTGGTAAGTTATCGCCGTGGCCACCAGTCCCAGCACCCAAATACTTTTCGAAAAACTCATCATCGTCAGCGACACGCCGCGACTCGCGATACCGCTTCGTAACCGTAACAAGGGCTACCATGGCAGCGAGACCGCAGACGATGCCAACTATGCTGAAAGTCACACCGACAGCGACTTTGTTCGCGAAAAAGCCCTTGGCAATAGCAGCGGCAGTCGGGGAGGCAGAAATGGTAGACGTGGAGCCAGTCGAGGGAATAAGGAAACCAGTGAATGTATTCGAGGCCCCCTGATTAGAAGTCGTCGTTGGTGGAACGAATGCCACGTGAGATGCGGCCAGTGTGGCTGAGGTTGTCGGTCTGACGCATGGTTAGCTACCTTGGGGGAGTTCTGTAAGAGATAGCGGACGTACTTAGTTGGGGCTCGCAGGGAGGGCGCCGTGGTGCTCGACAAAGACGAGGAGGACGAGGAACGGAGAAGAGGGGCGGAAGAGATAGCAGCGGGGATAACGGAGGATGTAGGGGACGGTGTTGGTAGCGGAGATGAGAAGGAAGAGGTGGGAGAGGCAGAGGCAGGGGCAGGGGCGGGGGCAGGGGCAGGGGCAGAGGCAGAGGCAGAGGGAGCGGGGGGGGAGGGGAAGGGGTGGAACTCGACGGTGCGGGGCCGAGAGGAGACACCGGTTGTGGAATAGGCGATTGTGTGTTCGCAGGCGGCGAGGAGAGAGACTGGGACGGTCCGGCAGAGGACAAGGAAACCGGGGGAGGGAGAAGAATAGGGTCCACCACGGGTTCCACAACAGCTCTGGCATGATGGAATACACGGGGGTGGCGGGGAAGATCGCGCCTGTTGAAAGAAAAAAGGGAATCTTGAGGCAGGGTATCTACGACATCGAGAGTGCCATATAAGACAGTAAAGGAAAGTGCGGAGATGGCGACGAGTGAAACGATTGTGATGATGCGAGTTGCGCTAGAAAGCGAGTGAGGCATCGTTAGCATTTCTTTTTTTTGTGGTTTTTTTTCTTAAAAGTTAAAGGAAGAAATGAAGAGCCAACGTCGTGTTGACCTGCCTTGCGAGTCGGCGGGCGGGTCAATGCGTGGTCGTCGGTTGTCGTGTGAACGGAACGTCATTATGACAGTTGGGCGTTCATACTGTGACTATTGATCACGTTATATCAAGTCACAAGGTAACAACCCGAATAATCTCAAAGCATTCCCGCCCCTCACCCCTGCTTTGTCCTCTTCAGTCCATCTCTCAACCTCCTCTATCGCTTCCAAATTCTCAACAGCGCTCCGCCACTTTTCTGTCTCTCTCAGCGGTGGGAAGAATGGATGGTCCGTTCCGAAAAGCATTCTGGACGCCCCTTCTTTTCGCCCCCGCCCAAGTGCTGATTTGCTACCTCGCGCATAGCGGCTCGCGCGCCCAACTGCCTCGCTGACGAAATCTAGCTCGGCAGCCCCGTACGCGACCGCATCAAACCACAACCTGCAAAGATACCACCGTGCGTCGTGGGCAAGCCGGCCTGCCAAGACGGGATCATGTTCGATGCACGACGCGAGACGTGATGACAGCTGGGGAAGCGCGCCCCCTGAGTGCGCAAGGAGAATGCGCAGGTTTGGGTGGCGATCGAGAACGCCCGCCAGGATGAGACGCACAACTGCCTGTGGAACATGTAAGGAGGAACATCATTATGTCGAGGTGAATGGAGAGCCCATACAGTTGTCGTCTCGAATGGGAAACCCAGCGCGAGAGGAAGAACATGTCCATTGTCATGCGGTCCCCACGCCTGGGTACTGATACCATAATGTGGGTGTAGGAATACGACTAGGCCTGTTTCTGCGAGAGCAGCCCACAAAGGTTCCAACGCAGGGTCATCTAGCCCTAGACCAGCGCCCCGCGTCCCAATGATGACACCTCGGATGTGTGGGTGTTGACTCGCAAGTTGTGAGACAGCTTCTGGCAAAGAAGGTGTGGGAGCACCTGGGACGAGGGGCAGAAGACCGAAGCCATAGAGTCGCTTAAATTCGATAGCTGATGTCACCGAGGGACCGGTTGCACAATAAGACTCGAGGTCTGCATTTAGCTGCCGAGCGAGCGCCTGAGCCTCAGAAAATGGCAAAAAATCTAACCAAGGGTTCGCCGAGCTGCCGGCATGTTGGAAAACTTATTAGGATCAAGGGGAAAGCACAACTACCTGACAAATGATATATCGATCCCATGCTGGTCCATGAACTTGAGTTTCTCGTCCCTGTCCCAATACTGCCAACATATCATTCGAAATGATTCTTGCCGATCTGAGGGGGGCTGTTTCGTACCTGAGCGCCAACTGGTCGTCCTCCACTGGGTTCGTCGTCTAGAATGAGTAAACGATCCTCATTCTGACCTGAAGGTGTTTTGCGCGTAAGAATACGAGGAGCATTAGGACGAGAGCGCAAGATGGAGGCATAGCGTGGTAGGTAGACATGAGTGTGAACGTCGACAAGTAGTTTTCGGACTGACATGTTTGACATGGTTCAAAACCAAGTCATCGGCGGCCCGGTGATTCCGCCTCTTCGGTACCGTTGACACTCAATCAATTCATTACTCAAGTCTAGTATTCGTCCAACTACAATGGACACGGACAAAACTCTCCACGAAGACATTGCTTGGCTCCACGTTCAAGTACGTTTCTCACCCCAGACCAGAGCATAGAAATTAATCCCTTCTCACCAGCTTAGCGGTTATGCCAATGGCTTATCTGACATTTATCACCGAATATGCATGACAATACAGCGATTACAAGACGACAAGACAGAGCTACAGAACAGGGTGGAGGAACTTGAGCAACATAACCCTACGGCAGAGCTGCGCCGCCTACGTGAGGAGAACGCTAGCCTCCGGGCCAAGCTCGCCACAGCCGCCAAAGAGAAGACGGAAGTCACTCGAGAGCGTGATGTGCTGCTTCGCAAGTTAAATGGTGTAAAGCAGCTCATCGATGGCCCAGAAGTACCTCAGGTTTATTGCCCCACCTCCTGCACAACTCTCGTTTTAAAATATTGTGTAGTTTGACGAAAGAGCCGGCGGCGGCAGCGACGTGCACAATACCGAACCGGGGCCATCAACAGCCAGCAGTACCGTACGATTTTCGCGCGGCGTCCATGACTTATCTCCCTCCCAAAACTCCGCTGTCACCACTGAGGTTTCCTCGCCCGTCCGTACAGAAGTCTCCGAGCCCATAACTGACGTCACGGTCGTGCACGACGCATTCGGCCGCGTCATCCGCCCCAGCTCTCAGACAGAATCCACCAGTGGGCCCTCCGAAGCCGCCCAACCTCTGTCCACGCATTCCTCTGCGACGCTCATCGACACGCACCACCGCCCCCAAGAAGCGCCGACGACCCTAGGCGCGCCGTTCGTCGACGCGCGCACCGCCTCATTGGCATCCACGCCTCAAGCGCAGCCTACGCTCCCCACGCTCAGTGCAGACCCGAACGGCAGTCCCATGCGCCGTCCCCCCAGCGCGGTGCGCGTCATGTCGCTCAATGCAAGCCCGGGGATGAGCGAGGGCCTGTCCGTGCAGTACGACGATACGCCCCGGTCTGACCCATCGGGGGTGGTGATGGTGCAGAAGTGGAGGATCCATTTTGCCAAGCCGCCGACTACGGCCGTGGTGGCTACGAAGGTTAAGCCTGTGACGATGGCTGCGCTTGTGCAGAAGTTGGAACTCGACGAAGAAGTGGTAGGTTGGCACTTTCTCTCCGCTCTGCCGTGCCCCCTCATCTAATCGTGCGGACGTGGCCTTTCATCGCAGAGCCGTTCCATCGAGGAGTGAGTTTTTTGAGAGAATGCGCAGTATTGGTTCTCACCTGATACGCACAGTTTATCTTTGATTCCCGCAGGTTCTCTCAGGCTTTACATCAGCGACACACTCGGTCTTGCCTTCCTATATGACCCCATACTGCTCGAATCCGCAGTAAATACCTTCGTCGTGGAGTGGGGTGAGGTAATGGCCAACCAGAACTCCAGGACGTACATCACCAACGCGACAGAGAAACACACCGAGCTGCACACGTTCATCTATGCGCCGAGGAAGGTACGTCCTCCTCTACTCGTTTGCCCGTCCGTAAGACGGTTGGTCATGACGACGTGTGGGCGACCTCTAAATAGGATGGTTGGCATTACCTCGGTCAGCAATGCTGGAACGTAGTCGTGATCAGGTCGTTCTGGGACGCTCTCGCCCTTCCGGTACTTCTTTTTTTTTTCCTCTTGTCGGGCCTCAGGGTAACGGCAAGGTTACTTGAATATCTAGGCCCAACGCGCGCTGGCAGCGCGCCGCTCCAGATATATCGATCCTAAGGAGATAACGCAGGGGCTAAAGAGGGGCCAGATTGAACAGCTTACCATTGAGCTGCAACCAGTCTCGCGGGGAGAGCCCAACGCAGAGGAGTCTGCTCTGATGACGAAGCTTGGGGATTGATAGGTTATTTTTTTTTCCATTCTCTGTCTTGGTAATTGTTAAGATGTCTGAGATACCTAATAAATGTACGATTAGCTGTGCGTGCAGGCATCCACAGTGTGTCAGAGTCCGCATTTTGAGTCGCCCAATTTTTGACAGCTCAGGCACCCAGGTTCCGCCGATAACAGCACGAGTACAGTATCATGATCGCTTTGTTAACCGAGCCCTGTAGCTTAACTTAGTTTCAGATTCCTACTTGTCGCGACCGCGACCGGCTACACCCTCGGCTGTATGACTCAGCCACTGGCACCAGACTGAGGTTGTCAGGGGGCCAAAGCACTGGTCCACCTAACTCGTTGCACTCTACTGTATTCCTATACCATACCATGGTGGTAATGTATTCCTGACCCCCCAGGTCCCAGAGGTCGTATACAGTTACTACAGTATCAAATAATAGGGAATCCTCCAAACTTGCAGCGAAGCCCTGATTTTGCGAGGAAACTCGCTAGACGGAACGTACACCCTATGCTTCCCGAGAGGCTTACAGTACAGGTATGATCGGGCAGAGACATCTGAGTCTAGGGACCCGAAAAACCTCGATATACCCGGACTGGACATCCCCCCAGATCTAACGCAAAGACCGCGCCGCGTACAGCCTGAGCGTGCGTTATCGTGCGCAGTATCTAATCAGCTTTTTTTGGCCTTCGGACCTTGCATCCAAGCCAAAGCGGGCATTGCCGTATCCACAGCTTCTCGATCGTTGAGCAAAACAGATCCTAGTACTAAACTTGGGCATGTCGTTTTCTGGGATCTGGTGGCGTAGCGCGAGATACTCGGAGCTTTTGAACTTGTGGATGCAGTCCCCGAATGCCCCCCCTCATGGGCGCTGTGGCGTGTATTTTTCAAAGCTTTACCCTCATTGAAAGAAATGCACCCCCGCGTAACTTAGCACGGGCTGTTCCCCATCCACAAGATTCACCCGCGTTTGTCAATCCCCTCTAACCTGTTTACTCACTCCCTACTTTACGTTATAGCTTTTTCAATTGACCGCCGAAGAGTTTCTCCCCGGCTTGCCACAGCTGTTGCTTTTTAGCTACTGTGGTGGCAAGTCCTCGTTACGTGCCTGGGGTGTTCACAACTTTGACCGCCGATAGCTGGACTGTAATGCACGTTCCCAGATCAGATACAGTTTAAAAGTCGGGGGCTCTTTCAGTTCAGGCCGACAAGTCCACTCTTCGCCTCGTCTTTCCACTGCCATCAACTCTTTCTGTGTGCAACAAACTATTCTACTCACTTCACATGGACATCCCCACCTCCTTCTATGATATCCTTCCCAATGATTTTCTTCAGCAGAGCTATATGTCCCCATTAGACAATTTCGTCAAAACGGACTTTAAGGAATCTCTCGGCCCTGAGCGTACTGATGGAGGAGATGGGCCTGCCCCCCTGATGCGCGATGAGGTCCCTCGCTCCCAAGTGCCACCCCCAATTACCAGAATGTCCAGCATCTCATCGACAGTTTCATCCACTTCCTCTCTTGACTCAGCATCGACCGATGCGTCTGACCTGGCCTCCCATGACTTGGATGAGTCGCTCCCTTTGCAGCGGGACGGGCACCTTGCACCTGCGGCCATGCGGGCTGCTCAGCGTAGGGCTAGGCGGCCTGGACCCCTCCGGCGCAGGGGACCAAACAAAAGACGCGCCGGAACAGGATATGCAGATATGATGGTACGTTCGTTGCGGCTCGTTCTGAACAGAGGCCTCATGTACTCACCCGCTATCGCAAAGGATAAACTCCCGATAGACGTGCAAGACGCTCTCAGGGTAGAGTACCCCGACTGCTGCGAGGTAGTGAAGGACAAGGATATCTCTACCAAGCAGAAGCACCGGTTCTCGAACCGACACTTTAACAGAGTCCCGGGCGAGTTCCAGCACTTGCTCCCCTCCTTCACGTGCCCGGCCTTCGTTTCCCTCCATGGCAAGTGCAAAAGTGCCAAGTAAGTGTCTTTTCCTGACGTTCTGGTGGGCGGGATTCTGATTGCTACTGCTCGCGCGGCCAACAGGGCTGGACGGTACGACTCTACCGAGCGCCACTGCAAAAACTGTGCCGGATTCCACGAGCTGTTCTCAGAACTTACGGTTGCTCCCATCGAGATCACGAAAGGAGAGTTCAAAGCCGTCCAGGACTATCGCAAGTCCATGAAATCGGGACAAACCGACGACGCCCCTCCCCTGGTAGAGGCAGCGATCGCGAAGGTGCTGATGATGTTGATAGAGAGTGTAGGCGGTGACCTACAGCATCTCGCTTCTCTACCAAACCTTGCTCCCCAACTCCGTGCCATTGTTGCCTACTTGGGCGAGCAACAGTCCCCCTCCCCTCCCCCCT
Organism: Lactifluus subvellereus; assembly: GCA_022496195.1. NCBI lineage: Eukaryota > Fungi > Basidiomycota > Agaricomycetes > Russulales > Russulaceae > Lactifluus > Lactifluus subvellereus. Next base: position 101,884 of record WTXC01000060.1, on the reverse strand, counting down.
CGGCACGACCCCAAACCCCTCAGCCCCAGGAAGGCGTCACGGGAGATAGGCCTTTGCGCGCAGACCAATACCATACAAGTTGGGACAACCTCGCTCAGACAACTCATGCCGTTACGGACTTCGATGAACAACGCTCCTCCCCCTTCCCTTCCCCCTTGGCACTACCCTCATCCCTGCCATCTCAACAAGGCGTCACAGAAGATCAGTCCTGGTTTGCAGATCAATTCTACTACTTAGGAAATGGCACGGGTATGGATAACTCGTGCGGGTTGTGGGTCGAGTAGAGTGTCGGGTGTGGGTGCGGGTTGGGTTTTGGCAAACCAGTAACCTATCACTGGCCCATGGTCACCTACCTGCCTTTTCGCTGTATATAGTACTTCTGAAAAATACACGATGGTAGTCGCCGATGTACTAAAGCACAATGTTGAGGATATTGACATGAAAAAATACAGTCCACTGAATGCCATGACTGGTTCTACGGCAACAATCTGATACTTTACATGGTCAATATCAAGCAAAGCTCGATAAGCTCGATTTTGATGATGTAAAGTATCAGAGTTCAACCCGCGGAACCCACGCTACAGCAGCACTGGACCACCCGCCACTGCATCTTCCCCGTCTAACCTCGGAAAGAGTGTGTGAACACTCACGATTCTCTGGGCCGAAGACGATAGATGGCTGGTGCGGGGGTGAGACTGTTAAATTGGAAACTTGGTGAGGGATAGGCGGATAGCCTCGAATGATGATGAGTGGATGATAAAAGGCTACGCGTGTGAGTGAAAGAAATTGGATCAAGCGGGCAGGAAAAGGGAAAAGGGATAATACTCACTTCCGATGTCCCTCCATCTCACGTTGGGAGCGAGGGGAGGGTGCGTGTCGTTGAAAACCCTTCGTCTCACGTCGGAGTGAGGGAGGGGTGTCTTAGCCAGAGAAGTGATATGGTCGTGAGCAACTGCAATCGGTTGCAAATTGGTCCGGTCCGGTTGGGTCTTGGCCGATCTCCTGTATTAACCTCGGTAATTTGCTACGTTCACATCCTACTTGACCATCTACCTAGATTACAGATTCCCAAACTAGAAAAATAATCTACGACGAACAGCAATTTGAGCAGACACCGCCATCGATCATCTCACCCGAACATCTTAGTCCTGAAGTCAGAAGTTGGCGCGCGTTCACCGTAACTGACTCGGAAAACATATGATATTCTACGAGAGTCACAAGTACTTTTCTGTGCTGTGAGTTCACATGTCGTAGGCACAGCGCCGATTACAGGAACATATCATCTCCTGCATAACCCAGAGATGCATGAGAGGCTGTTCGAGGAGTTGCTTACCATCTGGCCCAATCTGAATCAACCCCCCCGATATGAAGTCCTTGAACAACTCCCCTACCTGGTAAGTTCTCCGCCAGCGAGGATGACAAAACGTGGGTAACACGCTAGATAGACAGCAGTGGTGGAGGAGACGTTGCGATTGGCACCCACTACGCCTGTTGGGTTATTCCTCGTGAAGGAGCCACTATTTCGGGCATACGGATACCAGGTGGGGTACGAATCCCATCCACGGCGCCCGGAACCCACCCCATGCAGACGTTCTCCAGACCAGCGTTAGCCAGAGTTCACTCTTCGTCCATCTAGGAGGATGCCTTTGTGTGTGCCAATGACTTCTTATCAGAGCGCTGGGTTATGCCAGATGCCACCAACTTGAACCAGTTCTTGCTTGCTTTTTCGAGTGGACCGCGGAGCTGTCGAGGGATTGAGTAAGTCTTACTGCCTACGTGGTTCAGGAAGAACGAAAGGTGTTCCGCCAATAGTCTAGTTTGTTGCGAGATGTACCTCGGCCTCGCGCATCTGTTTCGGCGCTTTGACCTCCATTAGACCAAACCAGGTGAGAATTGTTTCACTATCTGCGGTTTCAGCACCGAGTTTGAGCGACTCTCCACAGGCTGGCCAGTCTAGTTTGGAAGGAACATTTTTTTCCTTACTACACAGGCGAGCGCCTGCACGTCTTCTGTTCTCCAGACTGTCCCCCACGCAAGTCATTGGCGTGGTTGTGTTGCAAAACTCAGCCTTAGATCACAACATCGCTTTGATAGCGCGTGATTGTATTGCTATGTTACTTCCGAGTGATAGGGTATGAACCATATTTCAGATGATAATGGCCTCCTTGATGGGCTGCTCATTTGTACTCTTGCCATACTCAAAAGTCCATCAGAATTTGAACCCGTGAGGAAAAAATAGTGGGACAAAGCGCACCCCGCATTGATACCCCTGACTTGCCAATCTCCCGCCACTAATCTGTCGTGTCGCTTGTTTGCTATCCCAGTGCTATCCCTCCTTAAGCCCTGTGGCGAACTGAAATCACCGGTGGCAGATAGTAAAAGCGCCAGGCTTGATGGCACTATTCTGACACGCAACCGTATATTCTGCTGGGCATTATCCGCCACAATGCGTTCTACTCCGTTCACTTCTCTCGACCACAACTACGCTTTTCTCCCGGGCTTCCAGAACAATATTTCGAGTCCACACATTTCCTGGTTGGCTTTATATGAATGTCGTTTTGTGCAGAGACTGTCTACTCCTTCCACCCCGTCCCGACTCCTATTTCCGTAACACAACAGCAACCCTCCTCCAGCCTTGCAGCACACCCACATGATTCCTTCTAATCACCATATGACAACTCCCTCCTCATTCACTGTTACCCGCGCTATGCCAAGTGCCCGTCCCCAGAAGCTGAAAGCGTCGTCTTCTGTAGGAGCCCTGCCCAGCTCCCATTCGCGCCTTCAAGAGTCGACAAACATATTGGAATTAAGCCTCCCGCCAAATGCCCTGAAGATTTTAGCTCGGTGCCAGGCCGCCGGGCGACTGGACGCATTATTGAATCCTTCTAGCCAACCCGCTCCAGCCGCCAAGCCAGTCACAACGACAAAGCGCCCCACGGCACGATCATGCTCACAACCGAACCTTCTGAAATCTGGGGGCATGTCTGCCTACGCCCGCGGCGTGCCCACCCCCAAGCCCGTTCCGCAGCCCCTCGAGGCGGCACAGTATCAGCCACCGCCCATGAAGGCCCGCGCGCGCCGCGTCGCGCAGGCCGCAAAAACTAATGCCAGGGCAACCGACGTTGCTGTTACCAATGGCCCGGTGAAGCCCACCGCGTCCTGGGGCGATCGCGCGAAGACTGCGTCGTTGCCCACACTACCGTCAGGCAGTGCGGCTCAAGCAGCAGCGTCTCAAACCGCGACGGCACCGACACACCTCGCCGTCGCCGGAGCGTCCGCCGCGGTGGCGCGACCCAACACGGTCTGGGACGACAATGCATCGCTGTACACACCGCAGCGGGGAAGTGTGGCGCAGGCTACGACGACCTTTCAGACCACCGAAACGATATCGATATCGACGCCACTGACCGCCAACGCGCTGCCCGCGGCCCCTGCTGCGCGACCCAACGCGCTCTGGGGCGATCGTGCGACAGGCACATCGCTGTCCAAGCTGCAGCCAGCCAGAGCGACGCAGACAGCACAGTCCCAAGCCAAGCCGCCTGCCGCCCCGGCGCGGCCTACCGGATCATGGGGAGACCGCGCGAAGAGCCAATCGATGCCCGCTCTGCAGCCAACAGCACCTTCTCAGAATTCTGGGAATTCTGGGCTTAGCTGTATCCCTGCGAGTCTCATCGAGCGACTCCTCCCGAGGCTTGCGGGCATGGCTCCGCGTCCGAAGCGGAGCAGCACTTGGGTGGCAGGCGATGCGGGGACCACCCAGGGGACAACAGTCAGCAGCCCGTCGGCGCGCCGCAACAGAACACCTCTCCCGCCTATAATGGAGGTGCCTGCTCAGGAGGGACCTGGGCTGCTGCCCGCGATGGAGCTGCCTGAACCGGTGCCTACGCCTGTGTTTCCCGAACCATCACTGCCTCCGACGGGGCTGCCTGAATGGGCACCTACGATAGATCTTCCTGAACCGGTGCCTACAATGGAGCTGTCCGAACTGCCGCCTCCGATGGACTGGTCTGGCTTGCTGTCTATGATGGGGCCGCCGTTGTCTAGGGAAGAGCTACGGGCCGAGGAAGAGGTGACTGCGTCCACGGTACTGGAGAGCATTCTCGACCTCAACTGGGACGTGCAGGACGAACTTGGCGTCGCAGGAATCACCCCTCCCACTCGCGCAGAGATCGAGATGTCTCTAAGCGAGTCGATAGCTCTTCCTACCGACTTGGATCACGCTACGAAGTTGGATCGCGACGTAGAAATGACTGACGCTGAAATGCATGACCTTGCGCAGCTTGCCCTTAACCTCCTGGATGAAGGTTGGACAGGTTATGTCGACTTGGCAGGTTGCGACAGGGTTTAATATTTCCTTACGAAGTCCTGTATTTGTCCCAATCGATCACGTTTAACGTTTATATTACTCGGTGGTCAACTTTGTGATATATCTTTCTCTCCTGGTATCCTTGAAACGATAACTTTAAATGATACGAACTGGTGGGACTGTACTTGGTGGACCCAACAGCGGGACACGTACTGATGGTTACAAATTTATGATTACGGATGCTTTAACTAGGAGGAATCTGAATCTTCAGGCTAAAGTCGATGTGCGGTACGGACTGATGCACAGAGCTCGTGCTCAAGATATCAATCTCTACTCGCACAAAAATGAGCATGCGTTCTCGAGTGGCATAGGGGTCCACGAACCGCTAATTGCACGTTCGTGCAAATTGCCTTCGGTGATACCCCCGCTCGTCTCGAGCAGGAACTTCCTGCCCTCTCCCTTCCAACGCTCCCGCAAATTCCCCGCCACGGAAGCTAGTTTGTCGCCATTGATGTTGTCCAGCATTATAATGTCCGCTCCAGCCGCGATGGCTTCATTGGCTTCATCTTCGTCGCGCACTTCCACGTCCAAAAGGAGCGAAAAGCCACCAACTTCGCGCGCGCGCGCGATCGCTGCAGTGATAGACCCTGTCTCCAATTATCAGGGAGACAATTGCAGGACAGGAGAAATAGGAGGATCCACCAGCCGACCAGATATGATTATCTTTGAGCATGATCATACTCGAAACGTCGAACCGATGCGGATCGATCCCACCGACAAGCATGCCGTACTTCTCAACAAGTCGGAAGCCTGGGGAAAACTTTAGCACATCAAGCGCAATACCAGGTGTTGTACCCATACCTGGTGTTGTCTTGCGTGTGCCGGCGATGATTCCGCGGAATCCGTAACTCTCTGCCAAGTCCTTGGTGTGCTTCGAGCTGTAAGGCATCTCGTGAACTCCTGACAACGATGGTGATAAGGTGAACATGCAAACACACGCAGTAGCAATTCCGCTGCATCGCGCAAGTAAATTTAGAGCAACACGCTCGCCGAGGAGCAGAAAGCGGGCCTTTCCGCGCACGGTCGCGATGTGTTTTATGGGTTCGAACTCATCACCCTCTGCGATGTGCCACTCAACTCTACGGCCAGAGATGACATTAGCCGCTGGGGCATCTGTACGTAACTTGGTGACGCATACGTGCAGTCAAGAAGATGGAATATCTCGTCAACAAACGGTGTACCAGCGAGGACTGCGCGCTTCGATCCCTTCCCTAGAAGGAATGCCTCGCGAGGAGCCTCCCCGACTACGAATCCACCATAGTCGAAAGATGGGGTATCTTCGTGTAGCCATGCAGCCACTTGTGATTTCCAAGAGGGTGGAAGTAGATGAGAGTAATGGGGCGTCATAATAGATTAATTGCTTCTGGTCCCGGGCCGGCCTCCCTGAACAACTGGAGGAAGGCCGGACTCTCCCCTTCCCCTTATAGGCAGGTGCATCGGACTGCTCGCCGGAGGTGCCGCCGCTTTACGTGTACCTATGTGACATGCCTGCATCTACCTGGCTGGCCCATGACAAACTGCAAGAAGAGAATTTTGCAGAACCGCGCGGAATGTTCCAAGTATCGTCTCCCCCATCCACGAGAACTCAATTCCGGTCGTCTTCGGCGTGACAACTGACTTTTTTTGGTGGTCTGCTCTGAGTGATCCCTGGGTGACTCCACGGGCATGGTTTCCTGCCGCATTGCTCCGCGTATTCTGTACAGTACATGCAATACATCATGTCACCTCACATCCCTAGAATATTGACTTCCCCGATCTGTAAAGTGCCTCGCACCAGGCACTGCGGTATAACACGTAGTTCAGTGGCCAGGCTTACCCAATTTCTCGAACGCTTACTATGATCCTCCTGTTGAGTCTGTTGCGCTCGTGTCGCTCGGCTTTGGGCCTTAGACTCCTATTGACTACACTTCTGGACCGACCCAGGTAACCCAAGTGCCGAACGAGAGGCTTGGATCATCGGAATACAACGACGTCTTTATCGCCCGATCTAGACCCCTCCTATGAAACCGCTGTTTGCTAACTCTCGAAAAGAGATCAGATATAGAATGTTCGTTCTCCTCGACTAGTTCATCACCGGAGAAACCAACGACATCTATTCCTGGAAACTTGAAGAACATCGAGAGCTTCATCCCATGTCCCTACTCTCTTTTCCATATAGGAATTTTCATATGTCAGGGACTCAGGGACTCAGTTCATGCTCAGCACATGCCACCCAGTTTCAACGCAATGGGCCTCGGCATAATGCTTCCATGTCATATCAAGGGCGCGCGTGTGACCAATACAGTACTCCAAACAACTCCGTTGGGACTATCTTTAGTCTGCTTGCCTTCCCCCCCCCCTCACCTACAGTACTGTATCACGGACGTCTACTGTAACTTACTACGGAATACAATGTATTCGGGAAATCCACTCTTTCAATCTGGGAATCGTTTTTCACGGAGTTACTGTACGGCTAGAGCATGTGTCTCTTCCGAGTCAAACGTAAAACAAAATAATTAGGCTAACTTGGGTTGCCCTGACTAGCGTATGTCAAAACTGTCATATGTAATAGCGCCTGTCGAGACCACAAGCCAACCTCCCCAACAGCAACACAACAGATCACACTATTACCATAAAGGGGCAGCATTAATGGCACGGACTTCCCTCACGTTGGGCGGGCCATTACCGTTCATTCGCAGCATGTGCGGTGCGTTGCCTGTGTCCGCGTCGCTTGAATTACCTGTGAATCCTTTCCCACTGGCCAATGATTGTGCACCAGTGAAACTGGGTGACTAGAACCCACAATGTCGCCGAGGGGGGTGAAGAGTTGGCACACAGATACACAATTTGGGTTTGTACACGGTCGCCACGGCTTCTCGTCTAGGCAGATGCCATGTTCACGTTCGAGACATCAGCAACTACTACTTAAACAGGGTTATATAATAATGTCCGTCACATGTCCAAGAGAAGAATATAAATCAATGAAGTAAAACCATCCATTCTACACGTAGCCCTGATCAGAGGAGGCAGAAAGTGACCCATATTCAGAGGCAACAACGAAAAGTGCGGGCTAAGGGGGTAGATGCCAATCCAAAAAAGGAAGAAAGACGACAGTGAAACTATCTGTGAAGAGGAGATACTTTTCAGAGGGCAATGGCAGCAAGCGCGGCAAAGATTAGGCCGGTGCTGCCAGCGGCGGTTGTACGGCCTGCGCCGTTCTTCGAGGCTGAAGTGCTTGTTGGACTCAAGCCGCCGGTGCTGTTGGTAGTTTGTGCAGTGGAATCTGTGGCAGTGCTATAATATGCAAGGGGAAAGAAGAAAAATCAACAACGGATAAGGTCATGTCAAGGCGATCGACGATAGGCGTCAAGGAACCAAAAAGAAAAAATACGTACGCAGCAGTACTAGACGCAGCCGCCGTGGTAGAAGACTGGGCAATGGCAAATTGTTGCGACTGAGCAAGGATGGCGTCCAGGTTTTGAGCGTCCTTGACAAAATTGATCTGGAAGCCAGCGCCGGCTGGGAATCCGCCGCTTGGTGGGTTGACGTTGAGCGTGCCTTTGGTGCCGTCGACGGTTGCAGCGAGGACTTGTGTGGCGGGAAGAACCTTCTTGTCCTGCGAGACGTACGAGAATGAGCGGGGTACGAAATAGGGAGGAGGGGGGGAGTTAAGAGCGGAGTGCGCACCTGGTTGACGAGGACCAATGTGAAGGTCGCCGCATCAGAATCAACACGCTGCCAGGTCACAGTATTGGTTCCAGCGGTAGTCCACCCGGCAGCGTTACCGGGAGTGAGGACCGTGTAGGCACAGGCGGTGGCCACAAATGAAAGAAGGGCGAAGAGGCAACGCATGGTAAGGCGAATAAAGAAGACGGGCTAGTCGACGAGGGATGAAAGGAAGTTTTAAAGGAAGGAGCGTGGATTCGTCGAGGTATGAATGACTTGTGTTTCGACTTTTGTGTTAAGACAAACAAGAGGGGGAACCAAGCAAGGACAAATACTCGGACGGCATCACGGCGAGGCACTGCATTGCAATGCAAGAGTCGCCGCCCGTCACTGATGATAGTTGCAAGTGTCAACGGAGTTCTTTGGCAACCGATGTCCATATCTCACACCTACTGTAGCACTTCGGCTGTAAGCCATTGTCATATATGAAACGACCGCTCGTATAAATGCAGTTGTATGAGGGCTCCTTGCAAGGCAAGGCAAGGCAAGGCAAGGCAAGCCCGTGATTAAACACGAGTCACGGCGAAAATCACAAGTTTTGTCGCATCTTCAATACCCCCGCGGAATAATAATTCCGGAGTCCCGAGGTACGCGCCCGAGTCTCCGTTTCAGACTAGCATGACAACATCCCATGGCCGCCCAGAATCATCACGGCGAGAGTCCCCCTACTTGACATTCACTCCACGTCGCAGTGCCATCGTATCCTTCGACAATCTCGTTGTCCTTGCCAACTATGAGGAGCACCTCCGAGAGGCACGTAAGATAGTTTGGCGCGACCGCGGTGAGCCAGCCGTCGATATCCACGACATGCGCGAATGTCTTCTCTATGGCGCCCGTGGCGGTTTCCGTCAGTTTTCCTTCCCTGCTTTCCTGTTCCCGATCGGATTTTCATCCCACTGCCTCCGTCCAGGCGCCGCCACTATTGCTTTCGCCATCCGGTCTGGCGTGAATCTAGTCCTGCTTTTGGCACGTATTAAGAATTTGTCCAAGTGTGTTTAAATCCCCGTGTTCCGACGGGTGGTGACCCGCTCAACCATAGTATCCTCGTAGGGAGAGGCGTTTCGCTCTCATACGCCATGCCCTCTTTGGATCAGATTCGTTCCGTGCGGCTGCCATGCTGGGTGAGTTGCTCCACCCCCTGCATACTCCACCTCTGACAGCTTCGACAGGAAGCTTCGTCGCGCTGTACCGCATCATTCTGAACGCACTGCCTCTTATTTTCCCCGCCAACCTTCCCCTCCGGGAGAACCTTCGAAACCTATTTGCCACTCTTTTCTTGAGTCAAGACGAGCGGGACGGTTTCGTCTTGGACGACTCCCCGCCTTCATCTTCCACGCCCTCACCACCGCCTGCTCGGTCACTGCCGATACACGTATCGCCAGGTGATAGACGAGAGGCACGATTGTCATCTTCTGCACAAGTACACCAGGTTTGGGTGCGCAAGAAAACGCGACGGTGGCATTCTGTATTGGCAGGCGCAGTCGCCGGTGCCATTGCTGTATCCTTCGAGAAGCGCTCTCGTCAGATCGACATCGCGCAGCAGCTTTTCGTCCGGTACGTCCCGTCAACTTCTATGCCTAACTCGGGCACCCATTTCTTTGGCAGTGGACTGCAGGGTTCATACAACGCATACTCAGAGAAACGCGGCTTCCGCATCCCACACGGCGATGTACTTGTCTTTGCACTCGCGTACGTGTCCATCCTCACTCGTGTACCCCTGTTCTGACGCCAGAAAAGGTGCGGACAGATTGTGTACGCGTACCTTTTGAGCCCGCACACGCTCCCAAAGTCATATAGTCGTTGGTGCGCTCCAGAGTTCCGCATTTGCATCCGCTTCCAGGCTCACAACAGATCCCTAGGATGGACCACCTGATACACGTCCCCAAGGAAGTCATCTCGACGCACCACGGCATGGTGCGTCGCGGGACCTACGACCCCGCCGACTTGGCGCGGATCCTTGCGCGGCCCGATCTCCACCCGGACAACGCCACGTACCTAGAACAATGGCGCGCGACGCTCCCGCCGTACGGGCCGTGCGCCATGGCGCACCCGCACCTCGCCCGCTGCCTCTCCGTCCCCCAAGACCGGATGCTCGCGGTCGCGCGCTGGACGCTGCCCGTCTACGGCGCGCTGCACTTCGTCCCGCTGCTCTTCTTCAAGCGCGCCGCGTTCGCCCGCGCCCCGGCGCGCATGGCGCTGCGCGCGGCGTGGGGCACCGCGCGGAGCACCGCGTTCCTCGCGGTCACCGTCGCCGTGTACCAAGGCTGGTTCTGCGGGATGCAGAACGCGCATCGCGCGCTCTCCGCCGCCGCGCGGACGACGACGACGGCGGTGGTGGTGCCCAAGTGGCTCCTCGCGGCCGTCGTGTCGCGGCCTGCGCACTGGCTCGGCGGCGCGGTCATGGGGCTGGCGCTGTTCGTCGAGGCGAAGCATAGGCGGGGCGAATTGGCGATGTATGCGTTGCCCAAGGGGCTCGAGAGCGCGTGGGTCGCCTTGCGCGGACGCGGGCTCGTGCTGCATACCGGGAAGTACGGGAATCCTCTGGTACGATCTTCGTTCGGTTCTTCTACGGTAGTGGACTTACCCCACGTGCGCGCGCGCGTGTGTGTCTATGTGACAGCTAACTGCGTTTGCCATGGGGATGGTCATGGTGCGTGGATTCCTTGTCGTCTCTTTTTTCCCGTCGTCTGAACTTGGGAAATGCAGAGCACCTATCAGGTTTGTGCTGCTTCCCACCTTATCCCCTTCTCTTGGCTGATATCGCTTCTCGCGTAGAATGACCCGCAACATTTGTCCGGCCTCGTGCGCCGCGTCCTATACCAGTTTGTTGGGCCCAATTGAAAGGAATGTTTTGGAACGTGTGGGTCCACAAGAGGTGCAGGAGGGGTTGATACGATTGATTCCTATACATCATGTCCTGCACCGAGGGTACACGTTGTGGGCACACCCGCCACAAACATTGTTACGGCAGAGTAATCACAATGATCACAGAAGCGCGGGTCGATTCAGAACTGACTTGTATCATCAAACCTTGTCTGTCGCCTTGACATGAAGGGTCCACCCCCTCTTCCTGCCCTCATAATACCCGATATCCTCACGACAACCCCATTTGAGGCCGAAACTCTGAGCGATGGCGAACTCAGCCCAGACTCGTTATTCGACGAGCCCCAAGCGTTCTCAGCTCCACCTCTAAAACCGCCACCAGGAGCTCGCACCACAGCCACGAGCCCAGAAGACGATCATCGTCGTCGAGTTCTCACACGTGTCCCTACCACCACCATCGCACGACGATCCGCCCCGCCCATCCCAGGGCTCTTCTTCGACCCGGCCCTTCTCCTCCCCGCAGACCTCGCAGACTCGGTCCTGCGCTCGTGCATGACGTCCTTCTTTGCGCATCACCATCACCCCAGTGTCGGCGGGGCGACCGCCGCGGCGGCGGCGGCGGCAGCAGCAGCAGCACCGAACCAGGTGATGCTCTTCAGCCGCGCGGGCCACGAAGACGCGGCCTTCCCGCCGTTCCTGAGCGCGCTGCTCGCCGCGACGTCGGAGCTCCTCCTGCAACACCCGGCGCTGCCGCGCGAAACGCACGCGCTGCTGTTCCCCCCCGCAGATCGTCAGCGCGACCAGCACCACCAGCACCACCAGCAGAAGGAGGAGGAGGAGGAGGAGGAGGAGGCACCGCGCGCACGGCAGGCGATCGTCAATCTGTACCGGCCGGGCGAGGGCATCGCGCCGCACGTCGACCTCCTGAACCGCTTTGGCGACGGGATCGTCGGCGTAAGTCTTGGAGGAGGTGCGGCGATGCGGTTTGAGAGGGCGGGGACGGAGCTGGAGCCGGGCGGACAGGCGTACGAAGCGTGGTTGCCGCCACGGAGCGTGCTGGTGCTCTCGGGGGAGGCGCGGTACGAATGGACACATGGGATTGCGCCGCGCACGGGAGACAGAGTCGAGGATGGTGGCCTGGGCTCGGGCTCGGGCTCCGAGTCTGGGGGTGGCGGGTGGCAGTGGCAGGAACGGGGCGTAAGGGTCAGCGTGACGTTTCGATGGCTTTTGCCTGGTGCAGAGATCGTAGGGGGAGAATCAGACTCGGATGGTGATGATGATGGTGATAGGGATGGGGACGGTCATCAGGAGCAGGCACAGATGCAGATGATGCAGCTGCAGGCAGACCGAGTGGAGACGTGAACCGGATTCAGATTACAGGACGATCTATCAACGTACGATGTGGCATTTGCGCCTATGGACCAGAATTCCTCTCCCTTCCCTTGTTCTCCCCTTAGAGATGACCAATGAGAACTTAAGATGCAGTGCTAGTGGATCATTCTACCATCTACCGCCGCGGAGCGCAAGGACGAGGTGCAGGACGGCACCCGCCGTGATGTTGAACTCGCGTGCGGTTTTGTCGTCTGGCCTGTACGCGCAAGCGCCAAAGATGAGACGAATGGACGATGTTATCATGATCAACTTACATCTGCCGGCCACCGAAGATGAGGCGCTGTTGCGGAGGAGGAACACCTGACTGCTCCTCTACTTTCTCTTTGATCCGGGTGATCTGCAGCAAGATGAGTGGGGCCCCCTAGACTATGGTGACGACGAGCACACCTTATCATCGAGGTTGATATCAAGCTCAATCTAGGGAGGGGTTGGTATTACTCCACGGATAGGAGGGCTGCGATGAGCACTTGCCTCTTTGCCTGTAAGGGTCTGTAGATGGCGTGGTAGGTAGGGGCCTGTTTCAACTAGGGTTCTGGACACACCTTTACTTTGATGAGCATTGCGTCGAGGCGATGGTGAATAGTTGGTGGTGAGTCAGTGGCAAATTGTAACAGTCAGCGTCACGGGTGCCAGTGTCTTTTTCTTTTAAATCCGAATTTGTATTCCGCGGCGCGTACGACATGGCACAGAGGCGGTCACGTATGTATACTACGTATATGGTCCAAGGACCAGTGCGAGCTGGCCATGGGTAGTAAAAAGATTGTAGTGAGGATGGTCGTGCGGGTAGTGCGGTGGTGGATATCCATCTCCGCTCTGCTTCAAGCCTTTTCCATCATCCCAGCTCCCAAACAGCCCGCGGTTTAGCGCAGGCTCCCATTTCCTCCAGGAACCGAAGCAGTCCTTGGACATGCATCGGGTGGGCGAACAGTTGAGGGAGGCTTCAAAGGCGGCCGTTGGTAGTGAGGTACTTCCGGCGCGCGACGATGTAGATTGGGCATTTCATAAGTACGTGTTCTATGGTCTGGATTGGCTCGCCGCATGGGCAGGCGGTTTGCTCTGGTGTGTGTTGCGGGAAGAAGCGTTGGGTGTATTCCCCAACAAATGCATGCCCCGTGATTATTCTGTAGAGTGTTGAAGGCGTTAGTCGTGAAAAGGACTTAACTGTGTTTTCCGTGTTGTTTGGGGTGGGTTCGGGGTTTCCTGCGATCGGCAGGGGTGAGTCTTCCCGTCCGGGGGTTCTGTGAGGGCCGTCCGGTAGCCATGGATGTGTGTGGGGATTGGTACCACCGTCCAACCCACGTCGTGATGGCTGCGTCCTTTGACGCTTTTTTTTTTTTTGGCTCTTTATGGTTTGCGGTTCCTTCACGTTTGTGAGGTTGACTGTGTGTATGGCTTCAAAAGCGAGTTATGACTCTCTTGAAGCCTACAAAGGCACCTGTGCCAGTCGGTGTCCTGACTTGACTACCTTGAGAAACAGAAACCAGTCATCAAGCAAAGCGCCGCGGCCGCGCCACTAGCGACATGTTAACGACACTCAGCCCTATCATCTTCTATTATCTTACTTACTGTAACATTCCTATGGCCACCAGTACAGTAGCGACACACGTTAGAGAGTGTTAACGAGCACTCGGCCTTATTATCTTCTATTATCTCGCTTAATATTGAATTATCTGCTCGCTAACCATATATATATTATTATTTCCCCTGATGGCCGACTCGGACGACGCCGAGCAGCTTCAAGTTCAAGTTGATAGCCATCTCATTCCCTCTTTCAGCGACACGCTCTCAAGGCTGCCGCCTACTCGCAAACGGAAATACTCTAGACATGGAGGACAACCTGTGGCGTGTATATCAATCAGATCCCTCTCGGAGAGTGACCGAGTGCAATGTGATTGCCCTCTGGGCGTAGCCGGACCCCCCTTCGACGATGTCTTTGATGCAAGTGACGTTAAAAGAGGCTTCCTGGGGGACATAACATCTCCCTTTCCTCGGCCTGTCATGCGGGGCACAATTGAACGTACTACTTCTTCGGACCTCACTGGTCCGAAAACCGCCATCCCATTGTGGTCGGCTTTCCGATCCTTCTAACATAACACACCGACTCTGCGCAGATCTGGCGCCGATAGTTGACGTTCTTCTCCATGGCTTCAATTTATCTTGCGTAAGATAGAGTCCAATAAAAGGCAGCTGGTTCTTGACGGTCTCAACACCTCCTGCTCGCCCAGTACCTTGTGTTGACACTCCCGCTTTTGCATAAATCAACCTCATTCCCCCCTCGATGGTTGAGCTGCAAGGGGAGCTACCCACCCTGTCGTCCTTGTCTACAGAACCCACAGTCGACGAAAAGGCGACATATACCGACACCCCCCAGATGAGAAGGAGGCTCCTCGCGGTTGGGATAAACCCTATGGTGACCACGAGGACGAAGATGAAAAACCACTCCACGTCAATGGGGAGCCAGTCATTACCAGCGGGAAAGACGTCTCCAAGTACCTTGTTGACCTCAGAGATGACGAAGACCCTCCTTTCACTTTCCGTTCCATCGTCTTGGGCACCGTAATTGGCGGCCTTGGTGCTGCGTTGTATCAGGTATGCATATGTAGTACTGGATATCTTCAATAAGGGCCCTCGAACGCTCGCTTGTAGATCTATGTCTTCAAACCCATCCAAGCGGGGATCTCACCAGTGTTTCAGCTCCTCATCATTTATTCACTTGGGGTTTTTTGGTCTTCTTTTTTCCCAAAGCGTTCTTGGGTAGAGGGCACGCGATACGAGTGGATTGGGCCCACTCTCCACTTCATCAACCCCGGCGAATTTAGGCTCAAAGAGGTGTGTTGTGCATAGTCGGTCCTGCGAACATGCCATCAAGCTTCCATTTTCTAGCATGTCATTGCGAGTATAGTCGCTTCCAGCGCGTCATATGGCAGCACGGCTGTCCTCAATTTTGCCGTGCAACGAGTGAGTGTAGTCTCGAGTTTGCAAGTTGGATAGTTTACGATGTATCGCCCTACTCCTAGCTCTACTATGACACGAAAATTCATGCGATCACGGCCATACTCGCGACGTTCTCGACTGCCGTCTTCGGTTATGGGATTGTCGGTATCATCCGGCCTCTTACTGTGTACCCCAGTGAGATGGTCTACTGGACTGTCAGCCCTCATCCCTTCATATCATGGCCGCATCAACTCAATTGTTCTTTAGAATTTGCCAACTGTTTCCATTTTCCAAGGTACACAAAAGTTCCTTCTTCGACAGCCATCAGCGTTGACACGTGAGCGCCAGCGCTGCACTTTGACTCAGCTGCAAATCACAAACGAGTGCGGCTATTTTGGACTGCATTTGCTGCCATGTTCATCTACGAGATCATTCCGTCGTACATCTTCCCGCTTCTGAATGGCCTCAGTATCTTCTGTCTGGCTTCACAACATGCATCTCCTGGAGTGCAGGACGTCTTCACCAACATCTTTGGAGGCGCGGACAGCAATGAAGGTCTTGGGTTATTTAGCTTGAGCTTCGATTGGCAGTACATCGGATCCCCGTGGGTGTAACATGCTTGCTCCCTTTGCATACATGCTCAGTATGTCAACAGATTCATGAGCCTTCCTCTGGTCCAACAGGCAAATTCTTGGGTCGGGTTGTTCTTCTGTTACATCGCAATTACGGCCATCTACTACTCGAACACATGGAATGCAAGTATGACTCTTCCTGCATGACAGCATCAACTTATAGTGTCACCTTCCTCACAGTCAAGGTCCTTTCCCATGCTCTCGACATCGCTGTTCTCTTCCAACGGTTCTATATACCACCAATCTGCCGTCTTCACCAGATCCAATTTCCAAGTGAACCAGACTGCGCTTGACGAGATCGGCCTTCCTGCACTGACGGGGTCCAATGCGTGGTTGGGGTTGGCAGGCTCACTTGCAATTGGCGGCCTTATTGCGCACTGCATCTTCTTCTGGGGCCCGTATGTTGTATCTTCATTTAAGCATGCGCGCAACAAGACGCAGCCCGACCCTCACTGGACTGCCATGCAGAAATATGAAGAGGCTCCTTGGTGGTGGTACATACTTCTGTTATTCTTGGCATTCTTCGCTGGTGAGTCTATAAGATGCCACCACGCAGTGCGCATATGACGTGTTCTGGGGTCTGTGTAGGTCTTATAAGCGTGCTCAAGGGCGAGACGACGCTGCCCGTCTGGTCGTACATTACAGCACTCATCTGTGGCGCGATCGTCACGCCATTCTCGACGCTTCTATTTGCTCGCATGGGCAACGGTGTCGCTACAAACCAGCTTTTCAAGATGATTGCCGGCGCTCTCAATCCAGGGATGCCTGTTGCGAACCTCTACGTGAGTCGCTCGATATCCTTCCCCAGTCACTACGCTGTCCGACACTTTTTTCCAGTTCGCTATGTGGAGCCATGATGTCGTATCGACTTCAATTGGGCTTGCTGCCGACCTCAAGTTGGGTCAATACCTCAAAGTATGTCGTCTCTTGGGAAACCCGTGGCCTGAGACGCTGAATGTGCTCCTGCCAAGATTCCTCCGCGTGCTATGTTTATAACACAAATTTGGGGAACGATTATTGGTGAGCTTCAGAAACAAAAGTATTCTTGTCTCGGAGCTTAACGCTCTCCCAATTCACTAGGGGCAGTTGTCAACTATGGTACGTATCGTGGGGTGCTCGCCGCTCGTTCTAGACTTGATGGCTTGATTGTAGTTGTTATGGTTTCCATTACTGGAGCCCAGCGCGACCTCCTGCTCGACCCGACTGGTAACAATATCTGGAGCGGACAGGCTGTGCAATCGGTCAATAGTCAGGCCGTCACTTGGTCACTAGCAAAGCAGTTATACGGGCCGTCAGGACCTTACTTTGTCGTCCCCATGGGCATCTTCATCGGGTTCGCTGCGACATTCGTCCATTGGCTTGTCAATAAGGTATAAGCCGGGGAACACATTTCATGCCATGGAGGGCTCTAACGCGACTTACGCACTGTAGCGTTGGCCCTACATTGGTCCCGTCAAAGTCGACAAAGTCATGCTACCCATCATCTATGAGTATTCGGCTGTGCTGGTGGGCTTTCGTTGCTCATCCTGTACTCTCATCGCTCACTCATGCCTTTAAGGCCGTCGGCGTGAACTCCACCGTCACCTCGAGTATTCTCGTCGGGCTTGTGTCCCAGCTCTGGCTGCGCCGGTACCACCCTGGATGGTACCGTAAATACAACTATCTCTTGGGTGGCGCGCTCGATGGAGGCGCTCAGGTCATGGTCTTCATACTCTCCTTTGCCGTGTTTGGCGCCTCGGGCGTCTCGCGGCCGTTCCCTAGCGTGAGTTGTAGTGTATTTTACTCAAACCGTAGCGCGAGGCGGCGCTGACGGTTGCCTTTTTTTTTCCAGTGGGCGGGAAACCCCGCTAAGGGAAACGTAGACCACTGTAATGGAAACAGGGCACTGGCCTGACGCGCAGCGCGCTACACCACCACGAGCATGAGGAAAAACCTCCCAGAATAATCCTGATTATTTGGCACTAAATTAGCTTCCCCTTCCCCTCTCCCCCTAAGTTAGGATTAGCACTCATTGGCGCTTATGATCTACCGATTAGCGCGGGAGGTTTTTCTGAGTTTTATCATACGAGACTGATACACCTTTACGCTTCTTGTTAGTGTATCTTATGGTCAATGAACAAGCTGATCAGCTTGTCCTGGGCCGTAGGTACGGACATTAGCTTGCGATTGATCAATCTACCAGAAAGCAATGAATGACTATTTATAAAACCATCCCTATTTCCGATCTGGAATTATAGATAATGGGCGATGAGTTTTTTGATATTTGTGTTACCGACGCAATTAATGCGAAAAGGGAGATAAAGGGGTTTTAGTAATTAATGATCGCTGGCGATAAAAGGTATTAGTCGCAGGCAGCGCGGATACAGTACGGTGAAATGTGCATTACGATGGGGATAAGGCCAGTGAGGGTATCAGTCTCACTCCTTGGCACAAAAGTGTGAATGGTGTGATAGTGCTATCTGTGGATGACACCTGTTCACGTCGGACAGGAGAGGTCGGAACGGAGAAATGCAAGAAAATTGGCCACATTGGCGCTTATTTTCCGATGTGCCCTCCATTGTAGTAGAGGTCCCTAGAATGGCAACAATTGAACTGGTCCTCTATTGACAGATGGTTTCTGATGGTGAATATGGTCCATAATATCCTGTAATTTTCTGGATGTCATTGGTGCTGTGGAATAAGCATGGCCATTGTCCCAGCAGTTGCTTAGAGCCAAAAATGTGCATCACCAAGTGTCTATTGGCCTCCGGAATGACTTCCTCTCAACGGAAGGCCTTGGTTTTTCAATATAATAAGCAGGACATGTGTAATTCATATGTACTGTACAAAAAATTAAGTGTGGGGAATTAAAAAATGAGGACAGAAAAAAAGTTTGTGCCAAGGAACGATCTTGCTAGGTATTACACTGTAATGAATGTCCCAAATATTTATATGACAATATAATCAATCATCACAATCATTTGATCTTAGCAAATTTTTTTATGGCGCCTCCTGACAAAGCCATCCTGTATCGGATCTGGTACTCCTGCGCGCTGAGTCGAGGCAAGGAAGTTCCACACAGCGGAGTGTAACATGAGATATCGAGATCCTGCTGGGCTCCCCACCAGCTGTGTTTTTCTGATGGACAGGCACGGGATATGCTAGGAAAACTGAGGTTGTAAAGGCGTGGTCCTGGCTAGGCAGGGAATCGAGTCATACATGATACAACGAGGCACTAAGACCACACGAGAGCGGAGCCTCCCTGGTGCGACTTACGTCCGAGTGCAGGCGGGATCTGCGGGGTCTGCACCAGCTAAAAAGGTAGGTTTGAGTGCGTCTCTTTTTAAACCTCAATATATGATAGGTATATACAACGGAACATCCGAATCACCTGGCGTGCACACCGGGTCGGCTAAGGATGCACGGCCTGCAATGCGAACGCTTGGTCATTGTACAAGGTACTGCATCATTAGGGGCTAAGAGAAGCCTCCGCCCCTCAAGCTTCCGGAACCCAGTTTGCTTGGCCAAAACCGCGGACTAGGTGAAGATCAGTTTACCAGCCTCGCATCTAACTCAGTGGTACGGCACCCACACATAGCCGTGGCAATATGGACGGGATTATTGTTTTGGCCCTCTAGAACCATCGATCAATGAGGTAGGGAGTCAGATTTCCAACCTCGTGATTCTCGAGGAAGTTTTTCAAAGCGACGACGGGATCTTGGTTTGCGTGCGTTATGAGAGGGAACTCAGAGATACCAAGCAGGTGTATTCACGCTCCATTACGTTGTCATAGATCTATGCTGGTGTTACTGTTTCCAAGGGAAACATAGACTTCCGTAAGTAATGGAAACAGCACGAAAGACTTGAGGCCGCGTTCAGGCTGCCAGCGCCGGGGTTGACGGCGTCCGTCGCATCATCATGATCACGTGAAGTTAATAATCTTTCAGTCCATCTGAAGGTATTCATGCGTAGTGTCCACAAAGAAAGCAGTAAGTTACTCTTTAAGAAGAGAGAGCTTCCGATCTGAAAGTATTAATAGTACCCAACCTCAGGTTTTCTGATATTCGTGCTACTCACACAAAGCTAATCCGAAGATGAAATCGCCCCATTAATTATCAGGATCGTGGTTAACCTCATTAGGCACAGGAGGCGCGGAACATAATACTCATAGGGGAGTGAGAAAGGTATAGTACGATGTTATTTGCCATACAATTGGGACACAGGTGAAGGTTTACATGAAAGATTGCAGGCTCGTCACGAACGTTGGCGCCCAATTACCCTGCAGCAGTTTTTCATGGGCTCCACTAATTCGGTCGTTTGACAGAAGCGGAGATGAGTCGGTACAGCCTGGGAGGGACGTCCCCCAGTGGATCACGCTTGCACTGTTGTGCGACGTGCGCCGGAAATGACCCAGTCTGTGACCGCTCAAAAGATTCAGGGCTGCACCCAGGACCCGCTGCGGCACTCTGCTCGATGCTATCGCTGGGTACTTGAGGATGGGTGAACACCAAGAGAGGTGGGGAGTTGTGCCCTGGAGATAAACCGGTTTGCTCGACTGAAGTATGATATGTTGGCAAACGTGACAAAGGCGGAGAAGGGGTCGAGGGTGGCGGAGTGGACATGGTCGAGCTGATTGACGGGGACGGTGATTGCTTGATGGAACTACATGCATCATCCGAGAGAGACGCAGAAGTGGCGAGGGACAGGAGTGGCGTGGTAGGATAGGTATCCGGCGGCTTGAGTTTATCACTTTCTTCCAGCAGGGCCCTCACAGCGGAACGATTTGTTCGAGTAGGTTTGGGCTTCGTATCAGTTCGCTGGCAGAGCGCCTGATAAGCGGGGCATGAATCGAGAAGATCCCTTTTTTGAGTATATTTGTCAGCGCATTGCCCTCGAATTAAAATGATTAGCAACTATGGCACCTCTTCGTTGCACTAACTACATGACGTACCTATCCTTGCAAGCGAGGTCCCCTTGGCAGGTAGGGCAACGCCCAATCAGTATGTGGTTAGATCTTCGTCCTGAAGGGTAGGCGATTGATGTTTTCGCATCGCCGACTCATTCATTACAGTGACCCTATCGCAACAACCGACATACGCTGCACGAATGTGCTCCTCGGATGGAGAAGGAATGTTGTCCTATCCGCAAAAAGATTAAGCTAACCCAATCTAGAGATACTAGAAGACAGACCAACTATCACACCTCTCCGATTATTGTATGCTCTGGTCCCCTCCGACCTTCTCACGACGATGTAAGGCGCAGCCTTTTGCCGTGCAACCTGGAGCATCTTTCCAGGCCTTCTGTGCTTCCCGCTGAGAGGTGTTCCCGCAGTCAAATTTTCCAGAAGTGGGCTAGGTTGAACAGATGACGCAGCCTGTGCGAGATCGTCGACTACATCTAATACGCTACGAAAGCCAGCGGCACCAATGTTGAAGTATCCTGGAGGATACTGCAGAACGGGGGCCCTGATATCAACGCAGCCACAAGAAAGTGGGGAAGGAATGGCTTTGGGCATATTATAAGGGCTTCCGCTAGGTATCACAGGCGAGACGAATAAGTGGTGCCTCCTGTGCAGTGGCGAAACGAGTTGGGTAGCCGGACTCCACGGTGCTGTACTTTAAGTAAATACCTTCCCACAGTTACCACCCATTGTGGTTGCCGCGACCAGCCACAAGTTACCCGCATTATTGATCCCATGTGATAACAGGGCCGATGCGGGGCATAAAACATTCCATTGCGTGGTCTATAGTGCACACAGAAGCGTAGAGAAACCTTGATATGCACTGTGGTACTTACTGGGCACGACGAGGCAAAATTCCTTCGAATGGCGGACCAGAGAAAAGATCATGAGACAAAGCCAAGATTCCGAGAAAAGAACTCGCTAAAACGACCGGTAGTGACGCCGAAAGGCATTGAAATGGACCTTAAGACCTGAGGTTTGCCAGTGTCGGTAAGGATCGCATCCGTCACTGTTCGAGCATGTGCCCCCAGCACCGTAGGCTATAGTTATAGCACACAATCCTGTCAATCCCTGAAAATGTGTGGTGGTACAATAGGCTTAGTTCATGAAACAATGGGTCGCCAAGGAATTCGGCTGAATGAGTATGTAGTAGTATCTGAATCTGAGTGAGGATGATGGTAATTGTTGAATGTGTCATGGCTGTACTAGTCACAGTAGACGCCCAACACGGCCACTGGCAGTTGGTTCAAGTTCTGCTTCAACTACGACAAGGCTATGGCCTCGACAACCCCTGCCGGTGAGCCCCCAAAAGCACGACTTTTCAAGGAGTGGTTTGCTTCTCATGGAGGATATTTTCATCCCGACGTACGCTATACGCCAGGCAGGTGTAACCCCCGGCAGTGTTATACGAACTGCAGCACTCATTCCTATGCGCATAGGCCTATCAGGGCTTTCGATCGTAGCAGATGATGCTATAGAACCTGATGCGACCATCGTAACTTGCCCATTCTCCTTGATCATAACCCCGCTTTTGTCCAAAGGTGCCTTGCTCCCTTTGCTTCAAGATTCGTCCATACTCGAGCGCTGGTCCGAACGACAATTGATTATCGCTTACATATGCTTCCACTGGATCGCAAGCCCAGACATGTGAAGTAACCTTTCCATTGAATTATGCCTACAAGCCAACGATCGCGCTCACGGCAGCTATGACACCCTCATCCATTCCCCATATCTCGACACACTTCCTTCGTCCAACCAACTCAGGACCCCGCTACATTTCACTGCAGAGGAACTTGATGCACTGAAAGGCACGAACCTTTATGGTGCGGCTATCGATCGCCGCCGGGACTGGGAAGCGGAATGGGAGCAATGTCGTGTTGATGTCTCAGCTATCAATGCTGAGTGGGGGAAAGAGCTCACTTGGTATGTCCCGCAGCAATATCATCCCACTGCTGTCACAATGTTCCCAGGGAGGGTTACCTCACCGCCTCCACCTATCTGTCCTCGCGCGCATTTCCTTCAACTCTCCTCTCGGCGTCCCCTTCTCTAGTCCAGAGGCCCGACTCGTACCCGGTACTCATCCCTGGCGTTGACACACTCAACCATGCGCGTGCACAACCCGTTTCTTGGGTTGTCACTTGCCCGTCTTCCACCGCTGAACCTGACGGAAACATATCGCTCATGACACATAGCGCATTGAAGGCAGGCGCCGAGATCTTCAACAACTACGGAGCCAAACCCAACGCGGAGCTGCTGCTCGGATATGGGTTCACGCTGCCGGCCAACCCGGACGACACAATCGTGCTGAAAATAGGTGGCACCCCGGACTCCGGTGTGCAGCACGAGGTAGGCCGCGATGCGCGTGGCGCAGCCAGCGTGTGGGATGCCATCGTGGATGTGGTGAAGGCCGCGGAAAACGAAGAAGTGCCAGAATGGCAAATCATTCTTGATAGCGCCGATACGCTTCGCTCGATGACCGAGTCGCTATTGGCGCGCTTGCCCAGCGTCTGCGTGCCTAGCGCGCTGCGCACTGATGTCGCGGAAACGATTAGCCGCTATATATCGGGACAGCAGGAGGTGTTACAGGATTTGGTGAGCTACGCGAATGCACGCGAGACAGGTGGCGTTACGATGGCTCGACGTGAGGGAATTATCATTCAGCTTGATGGGGAGGAGTCCGACAATCAAGTGGGATGATGCCGGATGCTTCAATGTCGTGGCAGCAGGGTCGGGTAACTAAGTTAGGTGACAGCGGACATCGTGAGAAGTCCTGCGGTTGGCTACGGTCGTTGACGGGGGAGCTTCGCCTACTAGTGAACTGCACTTTTACGGGTACGTACGATAAATACACTACTGTACTACATATCCAAACTTGGGCCCTGCCGCTGGCAAAGGATCTGTTCCTGATTGACTTGGTGCGATCATCGGCTGCCAGTGTGTTCTGAGTGCGGCACATCGACTGGCAAGTTCTGTACGGTAAGTTATTCAAGGCATAGAACCTCGTCGTTTCGCTTCCTCTCCAACACTAGATGCCCAACTCCAAATCAAAGCGAGCTGATTGTTCGGGGTTGTTCAGCAGCCCCTGCGCGCTTGCAATTACCCGGAGTTGCGGTGTTCCTAGTGGCGTTCCCCTCTAAGCATTGCTGAGTGAGGGGGCGGGCCTACTTTTTAAATGATGTCAAGTCTCTTACCTCCATCCACCCACAATTTGTTTCTGGCCACCCTCCGAATCAAACTACTACAATGAGCCTGCCCATAACCAAGAACAGTGCCTCCCTGGTTGATAATCGCATCAAGGGAAACCTGCCGCCCGACGTTAAGCAGACGATCGACATGGTCCTCTCTCAGCTTATGTCCAAACCAACCGTATTTGGGGCATCCATCGGGAAACGTGTCGTCATCACCGAGGCCTCGGTAGTGCCCAAGGCCGAAGAGTCTAGCAGGACCGAGGTGCGCGTCGTGTGTGAAGTAACGGTGGAAGAAGGTTCGCGGCCTCTTTGCCTCATGTTTTTTTTCTGGGTCGGAGGAGTCCCGTCTGATGGGGTCATTTGATTGAATATATCAGACATGCTTAACCCTGGAGGTAGCCTCCATGGTGCCTGCGCAGCTTTCCTGATTGACATGTACGTGTTACCCCTCTTTCTCTTTCATCGCCTCCCCCGTTCGCTTCAGCCGATTGTTTCCGTATTCACGAGTTACGTTCACAGCTGTACTACACTCGTGTTCCTCGCTGCTGCACGCAGTCCGGGGGTCTCGGCGTCTATGGATGTCGTTTATCATGCTCCGGCAGCCCCGTGAGAAAAGCTTTCCCCTTCCACTTGGGCTGTCTAACCCGGGGCCTGGTCCATCTATCAGTGGCGCCAAACTACGAATAGTGAACACGGCTTTGGCCGTGGGCGCTCGGATCATGTCTGCTCGCACAGAGGCAAGTTCCTTAACCCGACTTAGCCAGAACGCCTCGTCTTGATGTCATCATTTTTTAGATCTGGGATGATACGACGAAGAGACTATGTGTAACAGGGATCCATGTTAAGATGGAGCCATCTGTTCCAAAGAGCAAGCCGAAAATGTAGCCTATGTCTATGTACACGGCGTTTAGAGTAAAAAGCGGGGCCACATCTAGTAGCCCCACGTTCTCAGTGTGCTGGTACACACAGATATCAGGACTCTTCTCCGCTTGCTGTCGCCTGTGCCTGTAAATACGCGCGAAGCTTTTTTAGCGCACGTCCCCGATGGGAGATTGCATTCTTTTGCGTCGCCTCCATCTCCGCGTAGCTGCAACACCGCTGTCCCGTCAGTCCACCTGCATCGCGTGAAAACTCCGCGCGGCGAGGAGAGTACACGCACGTCAAGCCGGTTTCCTCCGCCTCAAAGACCGGGTCCCACCCGAACTTGGGCGGGCCGCGCGCCGGAACGATCTTGCCCTCGGTGCGGCCCTCGAAGAGGATAGGCTCCGTTCCCGGGCCCGCGCTGTATGCAAACGTGCAAAGCGCCCACGCGGCGCGCGTCGGGAAGCCCTCCAGCATGCGATTAAGGCCTGCGTTAGCGTGGCATCACGCTTAGAGGTTCAGATGCAGACAGTAAGACCTGGCGCACGTGCCTTCGTGACCCAGGTCGCGCAGGAAGAACTTGATGAATGGACCCGGGAGGCCGTTCATGGCCGCGAAGCACAGCGCCGTATCCTCAGTAATGACTGGGCCACCGATCTGCACCAACGGGTCGTTTTTCGAAGAATCAGCGTGCAAGTTGAGATGGAAAAGGAAACAACGGGGAGATGATGACCAGTTCTGCTGCGCGCCGGCATTTTTCAATGGCTACCTCCTGCGTGGTACCCTGGATTTCAGGCACTAACGATAGCGTAGTTGGGAAAGGATCCCAGTCAGCGCGAGTTCAAAGTTGGCAATTCGGAAGAGCATTGCGAGGGAAGGCAACGAGGCTTACAGTCGAGATCGCGGGACTCGATGTCGACCGGTTTACCTTGTGCTAGTATTTCGCGAACTTCCTTGAGCTTCCCCGCGTTACCGGTCACGAACACTGTGGTCGAATTGTGAGGCTCACACGGATTCAGGAGAGGCGCAGGGGGTGTTCTCTTACCAAGACGTTTCGATGACATTGTTCCCCAGACTCTATCAATATCCTCAAGGTTCGGACGCTATAATCCTATCAAAAAGAGCCTAGGACAATAACTCGACGCCGTGTTGCTGAGCGCTCCGCGCAATCAGTCATCTCATCTCATCTCATTATCTTCGGCACAGCCGGACCGGAGGTAGCTCCGGCCCCAGCGCTCTGCTAGCGCTTCCTTGTGCCACCTCAGACAACCAGTTCCCTTACTCTTAAAGCGCAACATGGCCGTCTGTACTTATTCGTAACAGACCAACTTCCCATCTTGCTTGAATCAGTCGCGTGAGTCCGCTGGGCTTGCGCCTTCCCCGGCGCTACAGTAGATGCGTCCAGCTGGAAATGGCATGGCTGTCAATTACCGGAGGGCGTTCGTCATGTGTCACGCAACGTGGTCAATTTAGCGGACTCCTAGGCCCCACAGTCATGCGAGCGGGAAATTCGAAAAAAAAAATTGCGGTGTGGCTCCTATTCTGAACGTGTCCAGGGGGATGCATTTTAGAACTTCAAAATGGCAATATGGGCATGGACAACCTGTGGAAGACCACATCTAGAACCGGCGGTCATTTCGGTAATGGGAATGAGTCGCAGTCGCCCTACCTCATTTCCACGGCGGGGCATGCGGGCGTCAGAAGGCAATTGTGCTGCAGCGCCTGCATAACTGAAAACATTGGAAAGGCAGTGGGCTTGCGCTGTTCGTGGGCACGGACAAATCACAAACGTAAGAGATGGCACAGGAGAGCCACGAAGAAGGAAGCACAGCAGCGAGCTTCGAGAAGGGAAACAAGAGTAACGTCCATGCCACCCATGCAGGCCAAGTGCACTCTACGGAAAAATAGAAGATTTAATAGAACGAGGAAAATGTGCTCCGATTGCAAATTACAACCTTCACCCAGCCCGGGCATTCGATTGCACCGGTTACGTGTGCTTAAGCACAGTAAACACAGGATGCAACGCGTACACAGGGCTGTCTGGTTATTGCTTATTCTCTTCATCGCACTGTAATAGGAGAACAAACTAGATAGGTAGGGGGGCGGATGTAGTTAGGGTGCTAAAGCGTTCCAGGCTCAATCTCGCCTAAAAGCATAGTGCCATCCTTGCTGGCGGTGAGGACTAGAAAAAAGGGTCAACCTCGATGTGGTCGCGCAATGAATTTCTTACTGATCGGTTCCTTGGGGTGGAAATCCACTGCCGTGACCGTACCCTTGTGCCCAGGCAACTGTTCCACCAAAGCGTCATGCTGGATATTGGCCCGAGGGAGAGTGCAACGTACCTTGTACAAAATTTTAGAGCTTTCTACATCCCATATAGTGACTGTACGGTCCGCGCCTCCGACGGCAACACGGCGTCCGCCATCCTCCCGACTCCATGCACCCCTGAGCAAGGTATTCTCGAAGCCAGCAGGCGCACCCGTCAGCACGCGATGGATGCGGTTTGGCGAGGGTGCAAATGGCCGGATATCATGGATGATAGTCTGCGACGAGAACGACGGTGAAAGAAGGTAGGAACCATTCGGCGATATCGCCAGCCCAGTCGGCGTGTCTACGTGGCCACTCAGCACTGATACTTCCTCCTGCTTTCGTAAATCTAGGACCTGGATACGATGTGAATGCTGCATCAACGCATATACAGATTGCGCACATGGATACCGTTGTCGAGAGCGCCAGCATAGATCGTCGCGCCGTCCGCACTCCAGGCTACGCAAGTGACGGGGCACCCGAGCTCAAATACAGCCACGGGATCCTTTCCCCCGTCGTCTCCCCCCTCCCATACACGCACAGTGCCGTCATCGCTTGCAGAGGCGAGAAGCTCGACACCTGCGCCACCTGCAAGTGTCCGGTCAAGCGAGTTGATGATCTCTCGATGAGCACGTAGTTTGCGTACGCGCTGTCCCGTGGCCAGATCAGTATATGCAAGAGTGTGATCTGCGGAGACACTGTAAAGGAGCGGGGAGAATAGAGACCATTGAAGGTCAAGCACTGGGGCTTTGTGAATTGTGGAAAGGAGACCATAATTGGTATTTGGGGGGTACGTTCGCCAAAGCGCTAAGATGCAATATTCTTAAAAGAGAAGGACACCAAAATGGCTCAGTGATGACGCACAGATGCCCCTGTCTGCTGAACAAGCTGCGATGTTTTGCCCGGTGGGATCGAACCTGCAGCTCAATATTTCCGCCTGCGAAAGCGTGATCTTTCGAATACACTGACAACAATGGCCGACAGACATACTGAGTGCGCTCCAGAAAGGCTAACTATTGGGGCTTCAAGGTTGCTGGTCCGCTTCACAGAACGAACGAGTGCCTTTTGCCTTTCGTCGTTGGACGATGAGATTGCAATCTGCTGGTTGTTGGCTTCTGGCTCTGACGACCTCGCCCTTTTGATAAGAGTGCCTTCTTCTTGCGGTGCAGCACGCTTTGCCATACTTTTAAGAGAAGAACACTATGAAACAGAAGTGCGGTGTTGACGGCGAGGGTCGCTGCGTCGAGCGCGGCATGTTTCAAAATTCAGAATTACATAATCAAGCAACCCATACATCCTGCCCCGATGCCACCGAGATCCTCACCTGGAACCATCTCTGGATTTCTCCCTCTTCCAGTACTATATGATCACGACACACGGCACATGCTGTACATTCGAACACATGTTGGCGCCTCATCTAGAAATGCCAGGAAGATTGAATGGCCAGAAGACCGCACAATCTTTATGGTGAACGTGCCGCCAGATGCTACAGAGCGCGAGATTGTACTACTCTTCAAATCATGTGGAACTGTTGAGGAAGTCGCCTTTGACGCGGATGGATCAGGCAAAGACGCCGACACGGACGGTACCACGGATAGTGAAGGTGGTGCTGAGAGCGATGCGACCCCCCCTTCACAATCTCCAGTACGGAAACAGCGCAAGTCTATTGCGAGTAACTCAACCACCGATCCAAGCACATCACGGGGCCAGCGGCCAAAAGTCACTCCCCTTCCCATCGTCCCACTTCGCGCACTTCGAAGGACAGGCCATACCGCCCATATTCTTTTCTTAGACGCGTCATCTTGTACTCGTGCATTGGCTCTCGCGCATCCGGGTTCTAAACCTCTTCTATGGCCTGCAAATGGAGATACCGAATGCCCACGTGGTCTCGCCCATTACATCACGCGATACGAATCTGCCCGTCCTCCACTCGATGCCGTGCGTGCCCATGCGGACTCGGCAATAGCGCGGTTCGATTTCGACCTTGCCACACGCAAGGCCGCTCTACGGCGCGAATCCAAGTATAAGAAGGGCGAGGCGCTCGTGGACGAAGATGGATTTACGCTTGTTGTACGAGGTGGGGCGTATGGTCAGGCCGTCGGTGGCGGCGTCGGCGTGGCAAGCCGGAAGTTCATGGATGAATACGCCAAGGGTATACCCGGAAAGGGGGACAAAAGCAGGCGGAAGAGGCATAAGGAAGGGAAGGAGAAGGCTGCGTTCTATGCATTCCAGATTCACGAAAAGAAGCGAAATGGTGCGTGTCTCTCTCCGTGTATCCTCCTCTTTGCTACGTTTTCTCGTGCTTACTGGTGATGTCAGCTTTGCTGGAACTCAAAAGAAAGTGGGAGCAAGACAAGGCGGCGGTAGAAAAACTCAAGGCGTCGAGAAAATACAAGCATTACTGAATTAGTCTTTGTGGTCTCTTTGCGGTCACAGCATGGCCCGGCAGCGGGGTGAACTACATGATGAACCACGTAAGAAACCGTATTAACGTCAACCGGAGATCAACCCTATATTCGGACATGAAATATGATCGATTCTTAACCCAGATTTACTCGATCGGACAGTCTGACGTTTAATTCCACTATCAATTGTCTGATCGGTGTCTAATGTCAAAGTCTATAACCCAGAAACGTTCCATCACCGTCGCATTCAGGCTGGTACTGGACTCCATCGTTAGTCTAATCCTAATAGCTGTTGTAGTTGGTTCATTACCATGCGATCTCAGGTATTCCAGTGCTTGCACAGACGCCTCCCGCTTTGCAGAACCCATTGAAGAGCCGTGCCCAATCCCGACGTTCACTCCTCTGACTGTTGTACAAGGAGTGAAAAGTTGGCAGTTCATCAAAAAAAAAAAAGGGAGGGGGGCTTACAGACAGCAGTAACATGATATATGGCGCCGTGGTCTGGCCCTTCTCTCATCGAAATCCACTTGAATTCCCTGGTCAAACTACCACCCGGCTGTCCCTGCAGAAAGTTGTTGAGATCGCGGACGGGATCTATCACTGCGGCCATGGGAGAACTTGTGTGTCTGTAAATGGTAAGCTGAAACTGGCCTTTTTACGAGCAGGTCGAGGAGACTCCACTGATTTAGAGTTCGAACGTGTGCACAGCAGAGAATCTGTGATCTACGAAGAGGTCAACTACAACTGCACCTTGTGACGACGGGAAGAAGAGACATACCGCTAGTTACAGTTTGCAGTTTGAAAGTTTCACAGTAGGTACTAGGTTCAAAGCACCTGTTCCCCCCTAGTGTATTTAAGGACGCCTCTGTTTATCCAGATCGCATGGTCAGCGACTCGGACACAGTTTGACGTGAGGCAGCACTGACGCCGCGGAGCATATTCAAGTTCACTTAGACTCCGGACGCCACCGTGACCCGCAATTCCAGGACGCGAGGCAGGCATGAGGCAAAAATTGAATAGCAATGTGAAATTGGAGTGATGTCTGGTCCCCTAACTAATAATCAATTGAGAATGAGGCCGAGATTGCAGGGCGCCTGTGTGGAGAGCAAAAATAGTTCCTTGGAGTCCCCACTAGCGCAGGTTTCTAGAAATTCCTGGAGGAATCGTCGGATATCATCGTTTTGCCGCACATGGCGCCTCGAGAACCCAATGGGCGTCAAGATATCGCAATCACCGTGGCACTGTGGCACCAATGCTGGGCTTGAAAACTTCGCACTTCGTACATGACGGGTTACATAACGACTGTGATGAGCCCAGAGCGAACCGGAAAAACATCCCAATTTCAGAAGTAGGCGCATACCGCCCTACTCTCTGAGTTCTATTATGTGCAAACTTACGGAAATACTGTAAGGCCTGCGTAGCGGCGGCCTGCACAACCACAGGATGGCGTTACCTTGGCCTGTGCAACGATCACGTCAACGAGGTAAGTTGACAGAGACTAAGGAACACGTTGACAGGTGCAGGTGACAGCGTGTAGGCTTGATTATTGACACCACTGGTTGCTGTTCGGAAGTGCACATAAGAGATGCGAGGAGAGCACGGACGCATTTGAGTATCTCGTAACCTAACGCCCTATAACTATGCCTCCATCCCGGATGTTTGACTTCCGGTGTCTCAGCGAAGTACATTGATGCGAGCCGCGGAGCATGCGGACTCCCGATTGCATGCGCCTACACCCTGGACGCCACACTCGCAACTCAAATAACCAGGGCGCGAGGCAAGCATGACGTAAAATTGAGAACAATAAGTTTGGGAAAATCGAGTTGTGCACGCTACCTGCACATACAAAGAGAGGATGGGGATGTGGGAGCGGCGGAGCAAAAATGGTTCCTTGGAAACACCGCCAGCGCATGTTTCTCGGAATTCCCCGGCGTAAACGCTGAATATTGCTTTGTGATGCGGCATGCAGCTGCTTGCAAGTCTTGCGGACGTCAATATATGGCAACATCACAGTAGCATCAGTGCTGGGCTCGGAAAAAACATTCAGTACAGGTTGCATAATAACTACTACAATCAATCCCGGGCAAACAAGACAAACATTCCAATTACAGAAGTATCCGGATATCGCCCTATCCAGGCTATCCGATGGGAAAAACCTCGACCACAGCGAAAAGTACGGTACTCTCAGGACATTATCAATACAATTCACGCAGGAGGAGGAATTCCGTTAGTATGGAGATACTGCAGGCCCTGCGTGGCCGCCACGCTCTTGGCGAGGTTTATGGTGACGCCCTCACCTCTACCGATAACGACGTTCCGGACTGCAGCGGTCATGTCAACAGGGAAAGTTGGGAGAGTATAGAACACGCTGACAGGTGTAGGTACCAATGTGTGTGGCTTGATGATTTGGGCCATTCTGCACGCAGGACCACTGCAGGAGTGGGGCCAGATTGGTCGGCTTCTGTATCTCTTGGAGATAGTTGTTAAGGTCGCGAACAGGATCTAAATGTGGTCAAAAACGAATGAGGGAGCATGAACTGATCAGCGCGCACCAGCCATAGAAGAAGGGTCAGTCGTGGGGTTCATACTGCGAATTGACGGTCGTCCCTACTCTTAAATACCGTGGGTCGGTGCCCGTCTCATGTAAGACATGTAGATGGCTCATACACCCCTACAACCCGATACGCCTACAGAAAAGGCGTCAAAAAGACTTCGCCACCAAAGCGCAATACCGCGTGGAGCTGAAAAATTGAGAGCGGAAACGAAATCCAGGCGTGATATGTACGGACAGAGGCCGAGGCCGAGGCACACAAAGTGGCTTGACGGTGCCATGGCTCCGTTCTTTCTGAACAGAGGAAGAACCAGCTTCCAAAGTACAATCCAACAACTAGAGCGTCTTGGAGGACTCCGTGGAGGGAGGGTTCGCGGAACACGGGCCTAGTGAGTCATTTGCGCATCCGGAGGACGGTAGAACCGCAGCCCAGGGCACTCAGGGCGGAGTGTCTTGGAATATCACTGACAGAGCGCTTAGTGTGTTGTTTCTTCCTGAAAAGTTCTCCATTTTGATCCATCCATCCCTTTATTGTGACCCGGAGGAGATAGAACCGAGCCAAGGAACAGGGACTGGAAGAGGGGGCACAAGAGATTCGACGGTACGCAGCCACACGACGACAACCGAGCTGAAAGATATCACACCGGCGAATGCGGAGCCAGGACCGGTTGAGCCAGCAATAGAGCCGTAGTGGTCAGAAGTTGATGAACGCGGCGGCGGCGGCGACAAGTCACAGGTCCCTCGTAAGTCGACACGTGATAATTCTCACATTCTTCCACCCACTGGACTTTATCAGACGTGAGAGGACCCGACATGAGGGATCGTGTTACATAGCGGAGCACATGGATGCTGTTTAGCTGGAGTCAGAAACTCATTGATCCCGAGTGCTGGAGATCACACACTGGCACGTTAACGGGTCGGACTGATATAAGTATTACCCCCGGAGGTTGCTAACTGAACGAGAAGCACGACACCAATAGTATAGACAGTGCATATGCCCACGAACAAAAATTCTATTAACATCATCATCGTATCAAGTACCGAGATCTCGCCAGATTAGAAGCTAGAGCTATGACTACTTGGATCATGAAGGCAGTGTCTTCATAGGGACAGCTTGGCCCCTGGTAGCTCTTAAGTATTGTAGAGCCTCTCTCTTGGCGCTACCGATGGAAAAGCTCTGATTTCCGGATTCTCAGCGAAGTACATTGATGCGCGCCGCGGAGCATGCGGATTGCATGCGCCCACACCCTGGACAACACACTCGCAACTCAAATAGTACTAACCGCGAGGCAAGCATGACGTAAAATTGAGGACAATGGTTTTGGGAAAATCGAGTTGTGCACACTACCTACACATACAAAAAGAGGATGGGGATTTGGGAGCGGAATGTTGCTTTGTGATGCGACATGCAGCTGCTTGCAAGTCTCGCGGACGTCAATATATGGCAACATCTCAGTGCTGGGCTCGGAAAAACTTCACGCATCAGTACAGGTCGCATAAAACTATAATCAATCCCGGGCAAACCGGACAAGCATTCCAGTTACAGAAGTAGGCGGATATTTCCCTATCCGACGGGAAAAAACCTCGACCACAGCAAAGAGTACCATACTCTCAGGACATCATCAATACACTTCACCCAGAAGGAATTCCGTGAGTATGGAGATACTGCAGGCCCTGCGTCGCGGCCGCGTTCCTAGCGATGCCTTTGGAGATGCCTTCACCTGTACCGATCACGACGTCCCGGACTGCAACGGTTATGTCAACAGGGAAAGTTGGGAGAGTATGGAACACACTGACAGGTGTAGGTGCCAACGTGTACGGCTTGATGATTTGGGCCCTGCTGCACGCTGGAAAACCTCAGGAATGGGACCAGAGTGGTCGGCTTCTGTATCTCTTGGAGATAGTTGTTAAGGTCGCGAACAGGATCTAAATGTGGTCAGAAACGAATGAGGGAGCATGAACTGATCAGCGCGCACCAGCCATCAAAGAAGGGTAAGTCGTGGCGAATTGACGATCGTTCCTTCTCTTAAATACCGTGGGTCGGTGCCCGTCTCATGTAAGAATGTGGATGGCCCCTACATCCCTACAGCCTGATGCGCCTACAGAAAAGGCGTCAAAAAGACTGTCACCGATGCGCGATACCGCGTGGAGCTGAAAAACTGCGAGAGGAACGAAATCCAAGCATGATATGTACGGACAGAGGCCGGGGCACACAAAGAGGCTTGACGGTGCCTTGGCTCCGTTCTTTCCGAACAGAGGAAGAATAAGCTTCCAAAGTACAGTCCAACAACTAGAGCGTCTCGGAGGATCTCCACGGAGGGACGGTTCACGGAACACGCACGGGCCAGTCATTTGCGCATCCGGAGGACGGTAGAACCGCAGCCCAAGGCACCCAGGGCGGGGTGTCTTGGAACATCACTGATAGAGCGCTTAGAGTGTTGTTTCTTCCTGAAAAGTTCTCCATTCTGATTCGTCCTTCCCTTTATTGTGATCCGGAGGGGATAGAACCGAGCCAAGGAACAGGGACTGGAAGATAGGGCACAAGAGATT
Organism: Lactifluus subvellereus; assembly: GCA_022496195.1. Classification (NCBI taxonomy): domain Eukaryota; kingdom Fungi; phylum Basidiomycota; class Agaricomycetes; order Russulales; family Russulaceae; genus Lactifluus; species Lactifluus subvellereus. The sequence goes on along the minus strand of WTXC01000060.1, from coordinate 67,231 downwards.
CGACGGTACGCAGTCACACGATGATAACCGAGCTGAAAGATATCACACCGGCGAATGCGGAGCCAGGACCAGTTGAGCCAGCAATAGAGCCGTAGTGATCAGAAGTTCAGGCGATTGATAAAAGTTGAAACTTGAACGCGGCGGCGGCGGCGACGAGTCACGGGTCACGAGGGACGACTTACAGTCGACACGTGATAATTCCCACGTAGCTTCCACTGGACTTTACTAGTACCAGACGTGAGAGGACCGACATGAGCGGATCGTGTTACATAGCGGAGCACATGGGTGCTGTTTAGCTGGAGCCCGAAACGGTCCATTGGTCCCGAGTGCTGGAGACCACACACTGGCACGTTAACGGGTCGGACTGGTATTAGTACCCCCAAACTCGGAGTCTCGGAGGTCGTTATCGACTCGTTAACGAGAAGCATGACACAAAAAATGTAGACAGTGCATATGCCCACGAACAAAAAGTCTATCATTGTCGTATTAAGTTCCGAGATCTCGCTAGAGTAGAAGCGGAGCTATGGGTGCTTGCACTATGAAGGCAGTGTCTTCCGAGTCATCATGATAGGGACAGCTTAGCCCTGGTGGCTCTCAAGTGTTGTAGTTGGCGTTACCGAAGGAAAAGCTTTGATTCCCGGATCCTCAGCGAAGTATATTGATGCGAGCCGCGGAGCATGCGGGATCGCATGCGCCTACTCCCTGGACGCCCTCGCAACTCAAATAGAAACCAGAGCGCGAGGCAAGCATGACGTAAAATTGGGGACAAATCATTTTGGGAAATTCGAGCTGTGCATACTACCTGCACATAGTACAGTACAGAGTAAGGATGTATGTGGGAGCGCCTATGCGGAGAGCAAATACAGTTCTTCGAAAACTCCGCCAGCGCAGGTTTCTCGGAATTCCCGGGCGTAAACGCTGAATATTGCTATGTGATGCCGCCTGCAGCTGCTGGCAAGTCTCGCGGATGTCAATATACGGCAACATCACGGCAGCATCAGTGCTGGGCTCGGAAATTTTCATACACTGAGGATAGGTTGCATAATGAGCATAACCAGTCCGGGGCGAACCGGACAAACATTCCAATTACATGAAGTAGGCGGATATCGCCCTATCTGATGGGAAAAAGACTCTCGACCACGGGGAAAGGTACGGTACTCTCAAAACATCGTCAATACAATTCACCCAGGAGGAATTCCGCACTCGCAGTGCGGAGATACTGCAGGCCCTGCGTGGCGGCGTCTCTCCTAGCTTGACTTATGGAGGCGCCTCGACCTGTGCCGATCTCGATGTTTCTGACTGCAACGGTCATGTCAACAGGGTAAGCTGGGAGGAGAGGATGGAACATGCTGACAAGTGTAGGTGAAAATGTGTACGGCTTGATTATTTGGGCCGATTTGCTTGTTCGTAAAACTTAAGAATGGGGTCAAATTGGTCCCAACCTGTACCTCTTGGAGATAGTTGTTAAGGTCGCGAACGGGGTCTGAATGCGGTCAGAACGAATAAGGGGGGAGAGCTGATAATCGCGCACCAGCCATCGAAGAAGGGTCAGTCGTGGAGTTCATACTGCGAATTGACGACCGTTCCTTCTCCTAAATACCTTGGGTCGGTGCCCGTCTCATGTAAGACGGTTAGATGGCTCTTGCGCCCCTACAGCCTGATACGCCTACACAAGAGGCGTCAAAACGACTTTGTCATCGAGGCACGATACCGCGTGGAGTTGTGAGAGCGGAATGAAACTCAGGCATGATATGTACGGAGACAGAGGCCGGGGCACACAAAGAGGCTTGACGGTGCCATGGCTCCGTTCTTTCTGAACAGAGGAAGAACAAGCTTCCAAAGTACAGTCCAACAACTAGAGCGTCTCGGAGGATCTCCATGGAGGGACGGTTCGCGGAACACGGGCCTAGTGAGTCATTTGCGCATCCGGAGGACGGTAGAACCGCAGCCCAAGGCACCCAGGGCAGAGTGTCTTGGAACATCACTGATAGAGCGCTTAGTGTGTTGTTCCTTCCTGAAAAGTTCTCCATTTTGATTCATCCTTCCCTTTATTGTGACCCGGAGGGGATAGAACCGAGCCAAGGAACAGGGACTGGAAGATAGGGCACAAGAGATTCGACGGTACGCAGTCACACGATGATAACCGAGCTGAAAGAGGTCACACCGGCGAATGCGGAGCCAGGACTGGTTGAGCCAGCAATAGAGCCGTAGTGATCAGAAGTTCAGGCGATTGATAAAAGTTGAAACTTGAACGCGGCGGCGGCGACAAGTCACGGGTCACGAGGGACGACTTACAGTCGACACGTGATAATTTCCACATTCACGTAGCTTCCACAGACGTGAGAGGACCGACATGAGCGGATCGTGTTACTATTGGAACGAGATCGAATGATCGATGCCCGATTCTGTCATGACACGCGTAGGTACATACTCATCGTCTGGAATACATATCTCACATGTAGATAAAAAGGCGGTACTGTAGTACAACGCGTCCCTCAGCTTCGTATACCATAGCTGAGGGGTAAGCACACTTACACTACTATAGCATTACCATCGCTCACACATACATTAGTTCCATGTTACAGGTCCGTTACATAATGAATATACAGCTTCGTATACCATAGCTGAGGGTTCCATGTTACAGGTTTAATAGTTACATAGCGGAGCACATGGATGCTGTTTAGCTGGAGTCAGAAATAGTCCATGGATCCCGGGTGCTGGAGATCACACACTCACGTTAACGGGTCGGACTGGTATTAGTACCCCCAGACTCGGAGTCTCGGAGGTCGTTATCGACTCGTTAACGAGAAGCATGACACAAAAAATGTAGACAGTGCATATGCCCACGAACAAAAAGTCTATAAACATCATCGTCGTCTTAAGTGCCGAGATCTCGCCAGAGTGGAAGCGGAGCTATGGGTGCTTGCACTATGAAGGCAGTGTCTTCCGAGTCATCATAATAAGGTTAGCTTAGCCCCTGGTGGTTCTCAAGTGTTGTAGTTGGCGTTACCGAAGGAAAAGCTTTGATTCCCGGATCCTCGGCGAAGTATATTGATGCGAGCCGCGGAACATGCGGGATCGCATGCACCTACTCCCTGGACGCCCTCGCAACTCAAATAGTAACCAGAGCGCGAGGCAAGCATGACGTAAAACTGGGGACAAAATTTTGGGAAATTCGAGCTGTGCATACTACCTGCACATAGTACAGTACAGTACTGTACAGAGTAAGGATGTATGTGGGAGCGCCTATGCGGAGAGCAAAAACAGTTCTTTGAAAACTCCGCTAGCGCATGTTTCTCGGAATTCCCGGGCGTAAACACTGGATATTGCTATGTGATGCCGCCTGCAGCTGCTGGCAAGCCTTGCAGACGTAAATATATGGCAACATCACGGCAGCATCAGTGCTGGGCTCGGAAAACTTAGGATAGGTTCATAATGAGCATAACCAGTCCGGGGCGAACCGGACAAGCATTCCAATTACAGAAGTAGGCGGATGCCGCCCTATCCTATGGGAAAAAACTTTCGGCCACCGCGAAAGGTACGGTACTCTCAGGACATCATCAATACAATTCACCCAGGAGGAATTCCGCGAGTGCGGAGATAACGCAGGCCCTGCGTGGCGGCCGCACTCTTAGCTTGACCTATGGAGGTGCCTCGACCTGTGCCGATCTCAACGTTCTTGACTACAACGGTCATGTCAACAGGGAAAGCTGGGAGGAGAGGATGGAACATGCTGACAAGTGTAGGTGACAGTGTGTACGGCTTGATTATTTGGGCCCATTTGCTTCTTCGTAAAATGTAAGAATGGGGTCAAATCGATCCCATCCTGTACCTCTTGGAGATAGTTGTTAAGGTCGCGAACGGGGTCTAAATGTGGTCAGAACAAATGAGGGGGAGAGCTGATGATCGCGCACCAGCCATCGAAGAAGGGTCAGTCGTGGGGTTCATACTGCGAATTGACTTCCCTTAAATACCGTGGGTCGGTGCCCGTCTCATGTAAGACGTGTAGATGGCTCCTACACCCCTACAGCCTGATATGCCTACATAAAAGGCGTCAAAAAGACTTTGTCATCGAGGCGCGATACCGCGTGGAGCTGAAAATTTGAGAGCGGAACGAAATCCAGGCATGATGTACGGACAGAGGCCGGAGCACACAAAGAGGCTTGACGGTGCCATGGCTCCGGTTTTCCCGAACAGAGGAAGAACAAGCTTCCAAAGTATAATCCAACAACTAGAGCGTCTCGGAGGATCTCCGTGGAGAGACGGTTCGCGGAACACGGGCCCAGTGAGTCATTGCGCATCCCGGGGGACGGTAGAACCGCAGCCCAGGGCAGATTGTCCTGGAACATCACTGATAGAGCGCTTAGTGTGTTGTTCCTTCCTGAAAAGTTCTCCATTTTGATTAATCCTTCCTTTTATTGTGAGTCGGAGGGGATAGAACCGAGCCAGGGAGCAGGGACTGGAAGATAGGGCACAGGAGATTCGACGGCACGCAGCCACACGATGATAGCCGAGCTGAAAGAGACCACACCGGTGAATGCGGAGCTAGGACCGGTTGAGCCAGCAATAGAAGACAGTAAACGAGGCGGCGACAAGTCACGACGACATACAGCCTGAGTCGACACGTGATAATTCTCACATTCGTGTACTTTCCGGGCAAACCTGTAGGGCTTCCATCTACTGGACTCCAGACATGAGGAGACCCGACAAGAGCGGATCGTGCTGCAATAGCGCGAGCACATGTGTGCGGTTTATTCGAAATAGTCCACAAATCGCGAGTGTTGGAGACAACACTAGTACCCCAGGCCGCTAATGAGAAACACGAACAAACAGTGTATATGCCCACGAACAAAAAGTCTATTAACATCATCGTCGTATTAAGTGCCGAGATCTGGCCAAATTAGAAGCGAAGCTATGACTACTTGGACTATGAAGGCAGTGTCTTCACAGGGACAGCTTAGCCATGGGTAGCTCTCAAGTATTGTAGGGCCTCCATGGCGGCCAGTCTCTTGGCATTGCCGATGGAAAAGCTCCGTCCGTGGCCAATCTCCGCGCCTTCGACTACGCAGTTCAGTACACAGTCCTTAATATGACCAAGGGACTCACATTTAGCAGTAGCATAGTGGGTGGCTTGATGGTCGGGTCCCGATCGGCTCATACACCAGGAGAACGAAGGGGTGAGGTTTCCCTTAGGGTGGCCTTGGAGGTAGTTGTTGAGGTCGCGTACAGGATCTGGATCGCCCTCTCAGCGTCTGAGATACAAACTATATGGGAGCGTTACCTACCCATGAGATTCCAAAGGTGCCAAGTATACGAGTAGTTATTTGGATCAGGGGGGTGCAGTTCAAGTATTGAGGTGACTATCTGAGTGAGTAGTGTTAGCAGACGACTACATATCGTTAAATAGCAAGGCGGGTGAGGGGGTCTCCACAGCCGATAGCCCATGTGGATTCCAAGTACAACAGTCGCGGCGTCTGTGTCCCTGAGGCCAACAGTCCTACACTCTCCGAGGGAATACATCTCTCAAATGCCGGAAAACCTCCGACAGTTCCTTGGTCACTCTGGCGGTGTCACCATGTGGCATATATGGTTTCCGCCGGCGAAAAGGGAAGGTGCCAAGTACGTGCCCTAAACCCAATGTTCAAGGTGCCAACTCCAGAACCTAAAAGCTCGCTTGATTCACAGGGACGATCGGAGCGCTCTGGGTGTTGCAGTCCGGATCCATAGTCGTCGGATGCAGAGGTGCGGTACAAGGAATTCGCCAGGAAAAGGAGGATGGAGGATACTTGTGTAGAACCACTCCATAAGCGTGACAGGGGTGTTTGATCTGATTGTAAAAGGTTCGCTGACAAGAACGCCATGCCGTTGCCATGTGCCCTAATAAGTAATCTGGTCTCGTCGCGTCTCCCGAGGTCCCCATTCTGTGTGACCAGAAGGGAAAATGACTGACGGGGCACAAGCAGGCGGAAATGCTATGCCCTGACAATACGTGGATCCGTTGCGTAAGAGGTTAGGGTAAGTTACCAAATAAAGGAAACCTATGAGTCTGAGAGATCGTTTTCAGAGCAGGGTACTTCGAGCATGGTGATATTGCAGACAGAGCACATCGTCATTAATTAGCGTTGGAGACAGGGCGGCGGCGGCCTAAAGAATAGCAGTACCTATGTACTCGAGGTCGCCAGGTATTGATGTTGTCACACGGCCTTTATTTGAATGCATGCGGTGTTAGTACGCCCGAGAGACCCATAATGGGCCAAGGACCAGTATGGTGCCCAAACAGGGAAAGTCACCTTCGCCCAAAGATTTCACAACGTCAGTGCCGTTCTGTATAGCAGGAGCAAAAACGTGTTTGAAGTACAGGAAATACACAAAAAACAGGTGGCGACCGCCTGGTTTCACAGCATTAGGGCCGCCACTGCAAGTAGGGGATCAAGGCTCACCGAAACAGGTTAGCAAGCCTTCTCAGCTGTATCACATCCATCATGAAAGTTGTTCATGCTTCATAACCCGGCGGTGCATCTACGGGTGTTCCTCCTCCCCGTGATGGACCCTGCGGCGATGCATATGCGGCTGACCAGGCGATCAGAACACGGCGACAAGCGAATGGAGTCAGCGTACGGAGAGTTTCCTCCTCCTCTCTCAACTGCCTTCTCATGTATACGGCGCGCTCGCGAGTTTTTTCCAACAAGCTAACCAACTGAAAGATGCCCTGATTCTTTAGGCGGATCTCTGATCTAGTCCCGGGAGTGAGTCCGCCATCGGGAGAGGGCCTAATATCGATAGACACGTAGTTGGAACCCAGGTACGGCTGTTCAAACCTTGCCGATAGTATAGATGGGAGGGGTAGGGTCAGAGTATTGAATGCTGTGCTACCGCCGCCGTCACTCTCGGAGACGAATATCAACTAGGCATCCAAGATCCGTATGAGTTGCCAAATAAGGACTGATTTCATAGGAAGAACGCACGCGTTGGTCTGTTAGAAAGAGTTTTCCTGTACCCTGCAGTTTACGCTCACCGCCAGACCCCCCGGAAGCCGCAGAAGCGGTTGGAGGTGTGTCGGGAATGGTAAGGGAAACCTCTGCACCCGAGTCCACCGTCATAATTGTGGACTCTCTAGGTAAATGCACTGGAGTACGGTCAGAGTTGAGCATTGTCCAGTTGAGAGCCATCGCTGGAGTGAAACGGAGGTGGAGTGGATTGCGGTTACGGCCTACCGTGTGCGATAACAAGACAAGCTTATCAATCCAAATGCAAAGGTGCTATCTATAAAACGGGTACCCACCTTAATAAGGCTACCTGGCGCAATGGTAGCGCGTTTGGCTTCGATTGCCGACGGCACCAAAAGGTTGCAGGTTCGAGTCCTGCGGTGGTCATTTTTGACTCTGGCTCTTAGCCTCTATCGTGCCAGTCAAGGCCCAAGTCAACACCAATGTAACCAGTATGTACAGTACAAGGACTACTTACTCCCATGTCGTTTTAATTATCGCTCGCGGCCTCGCGTTCTGCACGTGATGACATGTCGCGCGTCGCGTCCAATGCCGCGGGGCTTGACTGCCACTGCCACACTACCCGCAACAGTCAACCCCCCGTGTCTCCTATCTTGAGTGGTATAGCTCGGCCCACGAACACCATGGAACCGTACAGAGAGATATCTCAACACTCGTCTAACCCTCTCGAACTGCCCTCCTCAGACGTTCGTAACAAGGCGGCAGTGCATAGATATCGCAAAGCTCGGGCAATGGCCGGAAATCAACGTGATTCGGACGAACCAGAAGACGATCTGGAGGTGTCTGACCTCAAAAATTATCAAAAACACGTCGCGGGGCTTCTCCAGGACCGGCCAACCCCACAAGCCCAGTATACTATGCGAGGGAACATGGGCCCGGAATCACTCATTGACCTAGATGAGGACATGGATGGCGAAAACAGCAACGAATCGGAGATGGACAGTGACATGGAGGCATGCGTGGATGCAGACGCAGACGGAGAGGTCGACGAAGAGATGTCACTCTACCTCAAACCACGTGAGGAACAGGAGGAGATCGAGCTCGAAATCGCAGACCTCGAGGAGGCGGTCCCCTCTATCACTCAGGACTACAAGCTCATTGACCGCCTTGGTACGGGTACGTTCTCGTCGGTGTACAAAGCTATCGACCTCGGTTATCATGATAAGTGGGACAACAAAGTGTGGCATGGGCTACATCCCCGCACGTCGACCGCCCATTACCAGTCAGTGGTGCGACCTCCTGGCACAAGGGTCTTCGTCGCGATCAAGCGCATATATGTGACTAGCAATCCGGAGCGGATACGGAACGAAATCTCTATTCTGGAAACGTGTCGCAGTGCGCGGCACGTGTCACAACTTATAACTGCGTTTCGACACGAGGATCAGGTCGTCGCCGTCATGCCTTACCATCCGCACGAGGATTTTCGCGTGCGTACACGGAATCTGTAGCTTGCCTTGCTTTGGCGAATTGATTCTACCTCTACAGTCATTTTACCGCACACTTCCGATGGATGGGATCAGAGCGTACTTCAAATGCATGTTTCGTGCATTGCGGGACATTCATGCGCGTGGCATAATCCACCGCGACGTCAAGCCTGCCAATTTTCTCTTCGACCCCCACAAAGGAGTAGGAACACTGGTTGACCTCGGCCTGGCTTGCGTGAGCATCCTTTCTCTGAGGGCCCAGGACTGGAAATCATCGCTTGTTTAATTAGCGCATGGGCACGGAGTCGCACACACACCACGGAAAATGCCTGCACACCGCGCCGACTAGGGAACATCCACACGGGCGGTTACGGCGGGCAGGTGAATACAACGGGGAGTTTGTCAGGAAGAAGCAGAAGGATGCTCGAATGCGGAGTGGATGGACGTCAGACAGGGTAGGCTATTTAGAAAAGGACACAAGGTAGGTGTACCACGCCTTGCATGCATCTAAGTTTTACTGACTTCACAGACCGCATTCAAAAGCTAACCGAGCAGGCACGCGAGGATTTCGCGCGCCCGAGGTACTGTTGAAGTGTAATGAGCAAACTGGGGGTCTGTCATAAAACGTCCTAGAACTGGTACATATCTATATTGACAACACCTATTCTATCAGCCATCGATATGTGGTCGGCGGGCATGATTCTCCTCTTCTTCTTGGCCGGCAAGTTCCCCCTCTTTCAATCCAACGACGACATCGAAGCGCTCCTGGAGATAGCCTGCATTATCGGGCGCCGAAGGATGGAGAAAGCGGCAACGCTTCACTGTCAGAGTTTACTTGACAGCCCCGCGTAGCGTCTAACTGATCGGTTTCAACAGCGCGGACGTTCACCACAAACATCCCATCCATCACACCAGAAGGGAAACCATGGCGCGAATTCGTTGAAACGCTGAACCCGAAACTACGGGAGCGGCCGAAGAGTGACTCTCGCTTGTACTCCTACAGCATGAGCGAGGCATCCTCTGGAGGGCCTTCTCACCCCCCTCCCCCATCTTCGTCCTCGTCACCGGGCGCAGGCGCGGCCTCGCGCGAGACCCACTCGCCATCGCCATTGGGGGACGCTCAAGACCATGAAGCGGATGTGGGGCAGGCGCTCGATCTGCTCGAGCGCCTGCTACATCCCGAGTCGATAAAGCGCATAACACCGAGGCAGGCACTATACCATCCTTTCCTGCACGAAAGCGAAGGTGACGATGCGCTTTTTCCACACCCGTTTGGGGAGGGCATTTGCGGGGAATGGCATTTTATAGACACAGTCACGGAAGAGCTTCGAGTGCGCATCTGGACGGAAGGGGGAAAGACAAGCGTGGTTCCCGTAATGGCAGGCGAGGGCGTGGCCATCGGAAACGAACCGTGTGAGTTTCATCAAGGAGAAGACTTTTTAGGTCGCTGGACGAGTGGTACTGTTGTAAACTAATTTGATATTTGATACATTTTACAAGTGAAGCCGTACTGTACAGTACAGTACAGTACAGCCTTTTGGCTGACTGGATTTAACGTTCAGTTACCGTTGGGGTGTGATAAAATGTTACGAATGAGCGACCCTGGGTTAATAACCCAACCCTGCTTCCGAAGCCAAACCAATTATGCCCCCGATGACCTGTTCAAAGTGAGCAAAGCAAAGCAGTAAATGACGACAACGGATACCGCGCTTTCTCGCTCTCTTCTTTCATTTTTGACCTTTCTGTCTTCAAATCCCGCCCTTCAGCAGTTAGTGCCTCTTGTTGTTGTCCTAGCAGTCCCACTTCTCGTCCTCTTTGGTCGGAGCTACTTCCGTTCCGTTCCCTCTTTCGTCTTTCACATGCTCGCTGTCGCCAGCTCCACATTGCCTTGGAACTGGTCGTCAATATACGAACACGGAATTGTTTGGTCCAAGTCCCCAAAGAAACACCCAATCCGTACCCGCGCACAACAGCTGGCAGCCAAAACCAATGATGGTCGCACTGGTGCGTACTGTACACACCCCTCAAAACCCTCTAAAATGTCTATTCCCCTCCAGAAGTCGAGAAGGAGACAGTATTCTATCCCGGGCTCGTTAATATTTCTGGAACATATTGCTTTATGAACTCGACCATGCAGGTTCGCTCCCCTCGCTACCCCCCCATCCCTGCCCGTTCCACCGAACATCTAACCCACCGTATTGCGTGCCTCGTAGGCCCTCGCATCTCTATCTTACTTACAACCACACATAGACGCAATCCACGCCAAAGCGGAGGCGGTCGACATCCCCACTCCCGTCGTGGACGCCTTGCGCGACCTCCTGCAAGGTGCGATATACCACATCGCGCCGCTCGCCACTTTCCCATCTCGCATGACCCCCATCAGGCTTGAACACCCCTACTTCTCATTACCGCTCCATTCGTCCTGTCGACATGATAGGGGCGCTCTCGCAGCCCGAGCCGGGCAAGCGCATCCCACTCTTCTCGTCACGTGAGCACCAGGACGCGCAAGAGCTCTTCCAGCTCGTCTCGGAATATATCAAGAAAGAGGCGACTGCTGTTAGTCGCGAGGGCACCCGCGATCTCGGCTTCAGCGGACTCTCATCTCTTTCGTCTTCATCGACGGCTGCGGCGAGTGCCGATGTATCCAAGGGCGTATTCGATGGCCTCACAGCAAATCGCCGTAGTTGTTGTGAGTGCGGCTACACCGAGGCGGTCATGCACTTCCCTTTTGACAACTGGCAGCTCACCGTCCCTCGTGTCGTGCGTTCCTTTCCTCTGCTTCCCACGTCGCCCGAGCTGAGCACCACTGTCCTAGGCGGGCTGTAGACTCGAGGATTGCCTCATAGACTACACACGCCTGGAAATCTTGTCAGATTGCATCTGCCGTAAATGCTCGATGCGCGCGACTCTGCGCCGACTGGAACAGGATGCAGAACGGCTTACTACTGCTCAGGCAGGCAAGTCGTCTGTGTCACAGTCGAAGAAGAAACGCGTGCGTGAGGTCAAGCGACTAGCGCTTCGCCTCAAAACCGCGCTCGAGGAGGGGCGTATTGAGGAAGACATCAAGGGCGTCAAGATAGAGAAGGTTTTCTCTCGAGCCTCAACGAAGCAAGCCATGATCGCGCGGGTACGTGACTTTCTCCTACTCTCCACTAGCACCTCTCCCTAACCCACATACGCACCACGCGTAGCCTCCACCCGCATTGGTACTACATCTCAGCCGTTCTGTGCACTTCGGTACATATGCATCCAAAAACACAGCACGCGTGCAATTCTCGGAGGTACTTGATTTGACTCAGTTCACGACCTCGGGCATGCTCTCCACCTCTCCCTCTATCCCCATCTCCTCGCCAATGCACATACCCTCACCCGCTGCTGCAGCACCTGCCTCGTCCCTCGCGGCCCTACTGAACAAAACACACGCACCTACGTCATCAGCGCCGCGCGTGCTGTACCGCCTCGCGGCGGTGGTGTGCCACTATGGCCAGCACTCATTCGGACACTATGTCTGCTTCCGACGCAAGCCACACGGACAGGGGCGCGTGGTGCCGCCGCGACTGGACGAGCCTGCTGCAGCGCCGGGGAAGGGCTGGTTGCGCGCGAGCGACGAGTCGGTACGTGAGGTCGGGATCGAGGCGGTGCTGCACGAGGGCGCGGGCGTGTTTATGCTGTATTATGAGCGGGTGAAGGGCGAGGACACGCCTGCAGTCCGGCCTCCGCACTCCACTCTGGACGTCAAGGCGGACGATGTGGAAGAGGTCGTCGCCGAGAAGGAAAAGGGACCGGTGTTTTGCTTGCAGGACGCGGTGAAATGCGAGTCTGTGGAGGAGACGGAGGAAGGGGTGCCGGTAGTTAGGGCGCGAGTTGTGCGGAGCGTGTCGCTCGGGCGGGATGAGGAAGTTGGAGGAACGTCGGTGTTGAAACAGGAGGCGGCGACGGCGGATTCCGAGACGCTACCACAGCCATCGTCGTTGTCGCTTGAGCCCGCGAAACCGGACTCCGAGGTGACGCCTGCAGTTGAGTCGCCAACAACATTGGCGGAGCCTGGTGAGGGGTTTATACCCGACGCACCCACATTAGACGAACCGCAGATATCACTTCCCCGAACAATGGACCTTCGAGCATAGAGCCGCCTCTTCGCCGCGCTACCTCATTCGCCTGTGCACTTGCTTTGCTCGTTTCTCATAGTTACATCTTGTGACATGTTATTTGTGCGGATATGCGTGCTATGTATGCATTCATGCGTAACTCATCCGGCTTCGCCGCTTCCTGCGAGGCTAGACATGACGGACGGACACGGGACAATAGCATCGAAGGGTGAAAAATTGCATTCCAATGGGGGTGAGAGAGCATCGCATCGCATTTCGTACGCGGAGGTGAGCAGGCCATAATAATGATACACACAGTCCTCGTCCTCTGCAGTAAGAAGCATAAAAAAAACCAAAAAAGGCACTATCAGATGAAGCAAGCAGGGAATTTCCTGTGTGTGAAGATGGGTGTCTCCTCTCTTTGATTGAGAAAACCGTCGCAACGCGTCATCGTGTCATTTCGGGTAGCCTCATGGATCACCAGTAGACGTGGCGCTCGACGGTACGCGGCTTCGGTCTCGTGTAGATCGTACGCTTGACGCGGGTTACGGTGGGGTACCATGCGTGGTAGATGTCACCAGGCTCGAACTGGACCTCGACTATCTGCCTGCCCTGTAAATCCCAGAAGGGGTCTCGTCAGGAACAGGGTCTTGACAACGGGAAGGAACAATGGAAGATGGGGGGACGTACAGCGTAGTCGACGTGTGAACCAATGACGAGGCCTTCGCGACGGCCATAATTACCGTGGTTAACAGTGACGATGTCTCCGGGCTGGGAAAGCGAGCGAGCGATCGTCGTCGTGTGATGGTTAATGATTGACGACGGGGCGGAAGCAACAGCGGGACATACCACGATATCTTCGCTGGACATGATGTGTTGTTCTGTTGGTGGGAGGACCTGCTCTGTGGAGTTCTCGAGGAGGGACGCGAACGGATGGGGTAGTTGTGAGGGATAAAGCTGATGGGAAGGGCCGCGGACGGGTTTTATACTTCGGTCAGGGCCCGTTGATAATAATAATGGCGTTGTTCTCGCACCGGCGCGGCCTGCACGCGGCTTTCGCGAGGCCTATTGGCTTTTTTTTATCTTTTCTTTTTCTCAAAAAAAAAAGAATGACAATACCTGCACGCCAAATACCGGCTTTTCCTGCATCTTCCCGTCCTCCCAAGGTATCCTCTGGAGGACAAAAGAGCAAACATATTCAGAGGGCGCAGTTACGTCTATTTTCCACCTTTCCCTTTCGGAGCGGAAGGATCCGTTGACGTTTAACGCCTCGTGCCCTCCATCACCCACGTGTCCGTGGGCGGTCATAAGCGGTCGCTTCTCGGCCCCCTCTTTCCGCTCCACCTACACCATGCCTCTTTGTCGTGGCAAGCGATACGGGAGTGTCTGCCCAGCGCAGTCCCATGCAGCGCGATTTGATGGACACGGAGGTAAAACGCTACCAACCCTTGTCCCCGTGCATCACTAGTTTGTTATCGTTGGTGATCCCCCTAAGGCACACGTGCAGCATAAGCCGTATGACTTTGCCTGGAATATGCCTGAATTTGAATGATGGGTGGAACGTTGTGGATAGATTCCTCCCCCCGTGTGGGCCGACATGACAGCGATATGATGATGAGATACATGGTTTCCATATCTTTGGCGATTGCGCTGTCGGGTCGAAAGACCAAGGTTGCGGGCTTCGTTATTTCCATACCCGGGTGCTCGTGGACGAGGACTCATTCTCAAGGTTGGCATCCTCAACTTTTGTGTTGTCAATTGTGCATGAGCGTATAAAGATACACGCCGGGAGCTTCATTTAAAGCAGTTGTTGATCGAGCGGGAGTTCTCCAAAGCCCAACCTGGATAGCGAAACCCAACGACATCCCGAAAGACTAGGCCTCAGGCGTTCGTTAACCTGGATTACCTCAGCTGCAGGTGTCGACCAACTGATTGGTCGGTGATACACGAGGCGCTATGTCAGAGAGCCATGCGAGAGCTTGGCGTGGCGCACCGGTACGGCTGAGTACATCAATCACCTGGAGCACATCGATCATATAGCATTCGACACCATGCGTGATCCAGCAGTAGCTTGGAACGGCGAGAAGCGGGCTAATCACATGGTTAATCCTCCGAATAGGAAAGAATTGGACGTAAGGCCAGTAAAACTACAAGGTGGTAGGTGGTATGTCAGTGAATCCCGTACACGAGGCTACATGGCTCATCGGGTCTTATCCTCCGCGAGGATTGCCTCATTCAACTCGTCCAGCGGAGCTAGCTCTTTCTTATCCACGAGATCAAACTGCATGCTAAGTGAGCCACGTGTATCCCGCGCGCCTGATGAACGACATACCTCGTTGATAAAGAGGAAAAAATGACGATAGCTCGTATTGAGGTGTGCTTGTATGCATCAGTGATTAGATATCCACAAGCGAGGTGAACGCACCTTCAATCCCAAGCGCACAGATCTGATCAAAGTGGTTGCTGTATATGTGCGCATACACACGGAACAATCGGCGCACGATAGTGCGCACCGTGTCTTTGAATGTTCGGGGGAATGGCACACCTACGTCTTCGTTAGAGCGGACACATCGGATCAATGAAAGGTCGTACCGATCGTGTTTGGGAAGACGGCTTCGTCATCCAGGATATTCTGGGCCCAGTTCATGAGGGCATCAACATACTCGGGAGCGGGAAGCTTTGTAGGACGCTTGTAGCGTACACCGTCTTCCCAGAGGTATTCGTATCTAATTTATCAGAGTTTAGTTGTCTAGATGAAGGGCCGAAAAAGCATGGAAGCTCGCCGGGGACCAGCGGACATAATCGGACACTATGACGCGCGTCATTCAGAGCGAGAACGAGAAGGACGTAGAAACTGACCTGCTCAGGAGTGCAAAACTCTGTCACTGTGCCGTAGAGCATGTTGAGGTGGTTGAAGAAATCGACAGCTGCAGTGGCGGTCGTTCCTTTGACGAACCCAACCCGACTAGCCCGACTCACCATGGACAGCGAGCCATTCATTGAGATCCTCGCCTTCTGGGAGCTTTACCGCAAGGCGCAGGTTGCCTGAGCCCTGGTGGATGTCAATCTGTCAGATATCACGTCACGCATAGGAACTTACTAGCGTTGCTTCAGCATACTTCCTGAGCTGGTATTGCTTGGTGCCCTCTGGTACATCTCTGCGTGGCTTGAATGTGCGTGTCTTCCCTCTGTCAAAAGGTACATAGACCTGGACCCATGATGGTAAATCAAAGCTCTTACAAGCCGAAAAATGTAGACATAGTTGATGTCAACAGTGCCAGTGATGGATTATCGATTTCACGTGGCTGGGGCTTACTATCATGACGCCACCTGCCAGTGACAACTCACTGCCCAGGCCACTTACTATGCTACGCTACTACTAACTATAAAATGTACTGCATACTCCGAGTCTTTGTTTTCACTTCTACTTCAAAGACCCTCAGGCTGCAGGGCGGGCCAACTGTAATTGAACCCCCACATCCGTCTGCCTCTTTAGATGCACTTCTGTATTGTAGGGATGGTACCTTCCCGAGGCGGCATACCCGTACTATGTCCTTTCGCCGCATTTTCCTGTCGATTTTGCTGCTCCTGCCGGGCCGAATCCTCCCTTGGGCTCTTCGAGTATCGAGGTGAACATAGTTCCCACAACCATATACGGTTTCGAATCTTCTCCGGCAGTTTGCTAAAGGCGATAACAAAGGCCAGCACTTCTTGAACGACCCCACTGTTAAGGCGCTTTTCGAGAACGCAAAGTTACTGAGCGCTGTCCATTTGGACGACTATGTAGCGATATTTTACGTTGGCGGACATGGGCCAGCTATCGACCTTCCGACGGACGAAGCGAATATTCAGCTGGCGAATAAAGTACATCAGAGCATATCAGGGGAATCCTTACATCTCACACCTCCTTTAGTTCTACCGCTCTGGCATTGTCGCCGCCATGGCCTACGTGAGCAAACATGTGTGCCATTCCTGCCTCCACTAGCACTGACTGAAGGGCTATTGCCAAGTGCCCTTATCGGCGTTACAGGAGTTAACGGAAAATCTATCTTTGATGGAAAAATTGCGACTGGATTCCCCAACGCCGAAAAAGAGAACGTTGGCAAAGTTAAGGTAGGTAGACCATTCTGCCAAGGTGCGTCTATTGCGAATGAGGATCTCAGTGCATACCCCTCCTGCTCGAAGACCGCATCAAGCACTTGGAGGAACGTACGAGAAAGCAACTGAACCATGGGGTGTTCGAATCAACATCCATCGATTCCCGACCTTCTGCTGACAGAGTGTGCCCTTAGGTCAAGGTCGTACGCTCCGGCAACTTGATCACTGGGCAGAACCCAACATCCGCTAGGCCCCTTGCTGAGGAGATTTTGGAGACACTGCTAGCCAGGGCTTAGGGTTTATCTACATTAACACCGGGGAATGGAGGGCTGCGATTAGCAGAAAGTGATGAACGAAACGGTGCTGTACGAAACAGGAAGAAACCCGTTTTTTCGCCGTGATTGGTACTCAGTTATCGCTGGAGGCAGTGGATCAGCAACTTTACTCTGAGCTCTATCAGCTGACAACCTTAGCGCTTACTACTTACGCGGGCGATCTGCTGAGCCGGAGCCGCGCCCCATTTACCGCCGCTAAATTCGGAGCAGAAAGAGAAATACCCTCAGGCATTTGCGCTCGGTTGGCAGCCTCTGCGCTATCCCTTGTGCCCTTTACCGCCTGGCATCGAACCCTGGAGTTGTAGTTGAGCCTTAGGCCGCTATTTGTCCGAGGCCTGCTGTTCCGCCGATACTTGACTTGCGGTCTGTCGAGGCCGTGAACAAGCCGGTATTGGCAATTCTACTGGAGCAATTTATACGGGTTGCTACTCACCAAATATGAATATGCGCAATACACCAATTCAGATCTTCGCCATACAGCAAGGCCCCCCTCTGAATTTCCGAGTCACGGTACTCGTCGGGTTCAAGTTCGTTGTAATTGCGTAGATACCCACTTACTGCGTCCTCGATTGACGAAAGACGTCAAATCGCGCTCGTCCGAGCCGGGGATGGACCACGCGGCTGCGCGCAACATAAACCGGCGCCATTCTTGACCTTAACCTTTGCAGGCATCACGCAGGGGCGCCCAGATTTGACGACTGTATCGGAGAATCAGCCAGGTTTTACGCCTACCAGTTCAACCGACCAACCCCCGTCCTCCCTCCCTCCAAAATAGCAAAACAACAGTTGATGACGAATATGACTTTTATGTCGAAAGTTCATTGCTAGAGCAGGGAGCCAGAATAATACATTACGGACGCCTCGAAGCCCCCTCACCTGCGCCGCCCGACGCGGACCCCGCTCCCGCTGCCCACACACTGGAGGTCTCCGCCGTTGTTGGTTTCGTCTCGCAGTTCCTCAAGTCGGCCGGGCCGCGCGCGGCCGTTATGGTGGCCCCGCGCAACTTTTGAGCTCCTCGAACTGCCCGGCGCCGACGGGGATGTGGGAACTCGGAAAGAAGGTCAGAGAGACTATGTGTGAGGGGTCAATCGATACGTACTTGGAGAGTCCATCTATCTAGATCGTTCTAGGTGAGGGTGGCCTTATCATGATCGTGATGCAGATCCTGACTGCGTATGACAGTCCGCCGTGCACGATTGATAATGTGCCATGCAAGCTGCTTGGGGAAGATGAATTTCTCACCGCACGGTCACGGGTGTGCTAGCTGTAATGCGTATGTGGCTTGGGGTGGCCTCTTGTCGGTCTACATTCAGAGTCACAGACGAGATCGGTCGAAGTGACATCGAGTTGTTTAGGCGCAGGGCAAGATTAGGCCTATGTCCATCCTTGTATTACTGTATCGATTTGACCTGGTAGGTATTCCGGGAAGGTACCTGGATAGTTATCCCCTCCCGGGGAGGCAGCAAACACAGACCGAGGGTAAAGATGGGTGCAACGAGGAAATATGGGTGTTGACCAGATATAGTCACTGTGTCGGGTCATTTTTGGACCTCGTCCTCAGCCTATATGTTTGTACAGACCGTCCGAACCATAGAAACGCAGCAATAGATTCCTAGTCGAAACATACATTCAGGTGTCTTTCACATCAAGCAATTCTCATCTTCACAGGCAAGCGAAGTCCCCACCCCTCAAGCTCCCGGAATCCCATTCGCTCTAAAGTTAGTCAAAACTTTCCCCGCAGCGTCACGCTTCGCAGCGCCTTTCGAAGTGCCGCTCCCTTGACCGACATTCTGACCGCGGACTAGGTGAAAATAAGGATAAGTTTGCCAACCTCGCATCTTACTCAGTGGTATGGTACCCACACATAGCCGTGGCAGTATGGACGGCGTTGTGGTCTTTGCCCTCTTTATCCATCACCCAGTGGAACTGGGGGGTCAAATTTCCAGTCTCGTGGTTTTGGAGGAGGTTGTTCAACTCGACGGCGGGATCTTGGTTTGCATGCATTATTATGGTGAACTAAGAAGTGCTGAGGAGGTATACTCACCAGGATCCATTGAGTTAGAGTCGATCTGCGTCGGTATTACGATTGATAAGTTGGATGAGTGGGTTGAGACTGCCCGGAAGGCGATGACCCCTCTATATACTGTTCGCCGCAACGTCCGACTCTCTCATCAAGATAATCAATCGCATAGCGTAGCAGTCCTTTCTGACAATCCTACACCCCGACAACGACAGCGTCTGGGCAGCGTGAAAGTAGAACAAGGTGACGAGCAGAGGGTCAGGCCTACAACTGTTGGGACGCGACCAGATGACTCCAAGCGGTATTATCTTCTCAAAGGAGCATCGGTAGTCACATACAAACCCAGAATTATCAGTAGAACCCTACACTGGCATGCTCACGAGGGCAAGAGGATGGGGAAAAGGGGAATCTCGGGAGGCCGGGAAAGCCAGTTGTTTGGCCAAGAGCTAGGGCGTCGCCTTCTATAAGCGACTTCGAGCGTCATGAAATGTGCGTGGAAGAGGATAATTCTGGATCAAGGAAGCAACGTTGCGCTCTAGGAGGGAGAGCTAGGACGTGAACCGACGTTTGGACTGGCGCTTATGATGCTCGCCTAGTGCAAGATGAACTACGCCTCGAGGGTTCCACGTGCTAGTCGCCGGTGTAGCGATCCGAAAATTTATGTAGAGGTAGGATAGTAGTTTGCTCTTCAGGGGCGTCCGGGCTCCTGGCTCCGAGCCATCGCGGCAACTCAATCAAAGGGCAAAGACGTTTAGTGCCGCGCCGGTGAAACGGAAAGAAAATGAAAGTGTTCGTTCGGAAACTTGTGTTTCTATCAGCAGCTAATAATCGTCAACTTACCTCGCGAACGGTAAGTTCTGCGCCGGGATGTTCCACATTAAGTTACATTCTACCGAAGGCGTCCTCGGAGAAAGTGCATGAGACTGCAAATCACTGGCACGTCGGCGGGTCGGTTGACGGACTTTAGAATTACACCCTGACAGCGGCGGATACGGCTTCTGCACCCCATTTGAGCGTGCACACCATACTTCACTGGTCAGAGGCCCATTTGTTAAGTTCCTGTTCTTGTTCTGAATGCGAATCCAAGAGAGGAATCGTATGCGTGAGAGGACATAGAATGTCTAACGTAACCGGATCCATATAGCCACAACGACCCTGCGGTCACGGTAAGCGCCCAGGGGAAGGGGAAATGGTTAGTAATCAGCCGGCCCGGCCGGGAGTGTGTAAAAGGGGTTGTACGGCACTTGCGGTTTCCCTGTTTGGCCGGGAGCAACCATACTAGGGGCGTTTCTCCCCGGGCAGGCGGACGTATCCGTCTGGTCATATGATCGTCGAAGTCGCTGGGATCGCGCGCGATGATACCAACGAGCGACAGCCGCAGACAGTGAAACGTGACAACACGAAGGTTCCGCGATCAAGTGGAGTCGCGTCCATGTGTAGGGATCGCTCTTGTGAACTCTGCTGGGGTCTGTAGGTGTTGCCTCAAGGTCTGGCTTCGGACAATATCCCAACGCGGGAATCACAGTCGTGTGTCCGCATTAGCCGCAATCGGCTCCACTCTCGGGGTTCCTGATGTTCGTTCACCATTACGCCGCCGCCGCCGGACTTGCGCACGGAACTTTGTAAATTAACTCTAATGGTGAGGGGCAAGTACTTGATAAGGTGCCGAGAAACGAAGAGAAAGTAGGGGAGGGGGGCGGGCGGATGGGAGGCAACCCGAGGCACGTAGTTATCATAGCTTGGAAATTTGCCACAGGTCATATCAGATGTGGTCTGCGATGGTCTGCGAGGATAGGCTCGTGGCGCGCGTAGACCTCGCTACAAATACGCGGAGTCACCCGGCGTGATATCCTAGAAGGCATGTATTTCGAGGTCCTGAGACCAAGACAAGGACAAAGAGCAATAAAACCCCAACTTTTGCGGCAGAACGGCTTGGAATCGGAAGGATCCGAACCCACAAAGTCCAACAGGGTAAATTGAGGCTCTGGTCGGGCACATATCTCACATCGCAGATATGTCAATATTTCGAAAATCACTTACCAGATTAGGGCTAGGCCAGAATGAATCTAAACTGAAAATTTAACTCTTCTGCATCGGTCATGAATCGGGTACAGGAGTCTCAAGACCCAGAGAAGAACGCCATCGTTGGGACCCAATTTCCAAAGTGATAACGGAGTGTGATCGATTTTTGTAAATTCCAAAATGGGACAACAATGCCTGCCTGCCTAGGATAAAAACGTGACAGCCATGTTCCACCCCTTCTTGAGCTGGAAGCCATCCAGCATCTGTCTTGCAACTGCGGCAAGCTGCGCGTTTTCAAAGACAACTTCTGCTGTTTTGACTTTTTCGCCGGCTGCATTGGGTTTTGTGGAAGGTTTGACTTGTGCAGTCTGAAAACCCCGGTACCTGAAAAAAATTTGCCATGAAACGAGTTGCAATGTGGTGCTAACCATAAGCACGCACTGTTGGAATAACACTGCTAGGACGCCATTGGTGACTTCCTGCGGGAGGTTGGAGCAATGCAACTTGTTGGAGGGCTGTGCTTGTGCTAAATGGACAAATGAATACAACATTGTAGACATTATTCCGTGATGGAGTGCAGTAGGGATACATGACGTACTATTAGAAGTACTCGGAACGGGGGGACCAGCTTCATCGTCATCATCAATGTCCATCTCCTCGCCATCCTCGTCCGCAGCCTTCTCGCGCTTGGCACGCACATCAGATTCCTCAGCCTCACGCACACGTTTGGCAGAAGTAGCGTGGGCAAAGCTTGGTAGGATGAAGTTAGGATCCTCACGACGCAAGGTCGCATAGGATTTGCTCTTTGCATATGAGATGTGCTGCGAGTTTACTTGGCGTGAGTAGCAAAATACGATGCATTTGAGGCACATACCATAGGCTTATCGTAGAATATCATCCCGTCACATGCACGCAGAGCGGCAGTGGCAGAGGTGAGATCGGTAAAGACAAGAAAGGCTTGGCCTCTCATTTTTGGTGTTTTAGTGGCAACAACATCGATAAGTTTTCCGTAGGTGGTAAAAAGAGCATAGAGTTGAGAGCGAATTTCTTCTTTGTTGATCTTGTCATTGAGGTTGTTGATATACAAGGTCGTGTTGGGTTGAATCGCGTCGGTCATGACTTGATTGTAGAGGACGGACGACGAAGCACGTTCGATAGACGCGTGACGGTATTTGTTCCCACGGTAATAAAGTATGCCACGTGGGTTGATGGTTCTTTTTGAATTTGGTAACCGTCGTACTATAAAGATAAAAACAGACCCACTCACTTAATCCGCTCCGGCTCGTTCTGCTCTCAGGCTGGAAGCTTAAGTATTCACTCTCATATAAAAATTTGGGTGTCTCTGCTAGCCCGGCCCCTGAGACTGGTCTCAGCTTCAGTCTGCCAGAGCGTCAGTGCAATTTTTCCATCTCCGTGTCACCTCTTGCCCTAACTACCCCACTCAATCACAATTTTTTACAGTGTCACTCGTGTTAAGATCCCAAGCTTCAGTCTTTTTGCCTGTTTATGACCATCGACACGTCGACAAACCCTTCAAAGCCTACTACATGGACTATTTCTTCGACCCCAACCGACTCCCATCCCTCCTCGTTCCCTTCGTCACCCTATCCTACCCTGTCGACCCTCCCGTGAACCCAGACTCGTTTCCCAATTCTTCCTACTATGACATTGGCTACCTCGATGCCTGTGTCATTGTCACGCTCATAGCTATCATGGCTGTCCTTCGCGACGCCGCTCGTGTACTCCTCCTAGAGCCGTTTGCAAATTGGAAGCTTACACGCGACTGGCGTCGTCGACAGGCTTCAAAGTCGGGTAGCTCAACTCCAGAACTGAAGGCGAACGTCAATAATCCAGTCAGCATTAACCCCAATGGAAAGGTAAATGGTCCCGTTACTACTATCGGTAGTGCAGAGAAGCTCTTGGCGGACCGCCCTGCCGAGAACTCACGCGAGGCACGCCGTATTCGCCATGCTGTGGTTCGATTCGCCGAGCAAGGATGGCAGGCAATATACTATCTAGTCCAGTGGTCGCTAGGGGTTGTACGTGTTCCTTATCATCCCCTTTTGGTGATGCACCTACTTAACTGCACAACATAGTACATTCACTACCACCTGCCCTCGAACCTCTGGGCAGGATATCCTCACGTACCGCTCGCCGGTATCGTCAAGATGTACTACCTTATGCAGATATCCCTCTACGTTCATGCTGTGCTCCTTCTCAATGCTGAAGCCCCACGGAAAGACCACTGGCAAATGATGACTCATCATGCTGTCACTATCATATTGCTAGTCGCCAGCTATACCTACAATTTTACACGCGTTGGATGTTTAATTGTCGTACTCATGGATTGGTGTGACATTTTTCTGCCAGTACGAGATTCGTTTTCTTCCATCATTCCGGAGCTCTTCTGACGCACCACCTTGAAGCTCGCCAAAATGCTGCGGTACCTCTCATACCAGACGGCCTGCGATGTAGTCTTCGTGTCGTGGATGTTTTCATGGTTTATAACCCGTCACGTACTGTTCTGCAAGGTCATTGCATCCGCCTATTGGGATGTTCCAAACCAACTCGAATTTGGCTGGTGGCCCGAGCGCGGCTACTGGCTCACGAAGGAGGTGCACAAGGTCTTTGTTTCCCTCCTCGTCTTGTTGGAGGTGAGCATGGCCACTCCTCCGTGGTGCATGTCATGGCACGGCTAATTCATCCTTTGTCCTAGACAATTCAGAGTATCTGGTCATACTTGATCTTTAAAGTGGCATACCGCGTACTAAAGGGTGAGGGCGCCGATGACTCACGGAGTGATGATGAAGGGTAAGCTCCTTTGCCACGACAGCGGGGCTCTGCTGACTGGGCTGCAAAAGTGAGGATGAGGAAGTCAAGAAGGATCGCTGATGGCACGAGTCCAGCTGGTTTGATCCCAAGTCATAAAACAATTCATCTAATGCGCCTCTCGGATTTACGAGACACTGCTGTATATCGGGATTTATCATTTTCGTCCTCAGCTTGTGCTGTGGTTCACAATTAGTCGCTTGTTCAACCTTGTCCCAGCCTGCTGCCTCTCGGTAGCAAATCCGTTTATATGTGCGCGACAGCGCGACAATTCTGAATATCATGACTTGCTGGAAGTCTGCCTACAGAGGTTCAATTGCTCTTAGCACAAGCTGCGTCACAGGCTGAACTGGACATACCGCACTTCTGTTGCATCTTCCGCCAACACCGTTCCTGCAAAACGAAATACTCAGCTCGGGTTCCTATTTAGACCACTTGCTTGCGACTCATCCCCTCACGGCATATTGGTTGAATAGATCAGCATGTTGCACAGCGAATGGCTTCCGGTTAGTCGTGTTTCCAACCGCACGGACAAATTGCGCAAAGTCGAGCGGGACGGGTAGGGTATGTTGGCCTGTTGTCACTCTGCCTGACTCTAGCTCGACCCTTCTCGCTGGTTTCCGTGCAAGTCCCTGCGCGGAACACCAACGACGGCATTTCGTCGGTGGAAGATGCGCCACCTGCGTCTCCAAGCCCTCAATGGACCATCGAGATCACTCTACTTAGTTCAAAATATTGTCTCCTACCTCGCTTCACATGGTAGACGCTCGAATGGCAAAATACACAGCAGTCCTGGCATATTGTTCATAGAGTAAAGTACGCTTGGCACCTGGTTATATCCTCACCTCACCTCCACTAACCTGACCAACTCGTAGGGTTTCTACTCGTTAGTTGCATCGAGGATATGGCCGTTCCAGGCTGCCAGGCGCAAAACCGGGCCCCTTGCATCCATCTCCCTAACTTTCAGAACAGGCTCAACAGTACCTGTGATTGTCTTGGCGGGGATACAGTCAACCATCTCATACTGCATAGTGTCCGGGCTGGCCAAACAGGCTATGCAGTATGAGATGGTCGACTGTACTATCGCGTCAACTGCATGATTTTTCGGGCCATTGTACATATTACCCATGTGTTGTTGGAATCGACGGTCGGTCTTGCCCCGGTCCGCGCTTTATTTCACCCAGCTAGGATAGGTTACTAAACAGTTCATAAGTCAGGATCGGGGGTTTTTACGATCTTGACCTTTTTGGTCGGGATGTATCTCAGGCCCGCGGGTACTGTGCTTCCGGGTCGTGAGCGGGGAAGTAACAAGGAAACTGAAACCGATACTTGACGCTTGACGGGGACACGAAAGGCACATGGCCGTGAAGGCAGTCGTTGTTCCTACCTCCGCAAGGAGTCTTATTTCGCGCTCATCCACACCCTCTCGGTTTATTGCTCCGTCCTTCGGCCCCCAAGACGTACTACGTGAGGCTGACGAGGGTCACCCCTCCCCATACCTGCTGATCCATTCGCCGACGAACGATCTCCCGCGTTCCGCAGCTCCGTGGCGACTCGAGGCTCTTCCCAAGTATCCCAGTATTGGAACGCAACGTCTACGGAGCACTCGTGGAACGCGGACCCCGACGTCAATGATTCGGGTCGCCCGTTGAGCACATATACCCAAGCCGCCAGTATCATTGGAACGAACATCATGGACGCAACGTGCGTCCACCTCGGATTCGTGCAGCCGGCGAGTGCATCCCTTCTCCCTGCTACCCCCCTGGCCAGCTCCGTCGGGACCGGTGCGGGTACACTGGTTCGTGTGGCTAGTGGCCACCTGGTTTCGCCGTTCACCCCTGGTTCCACAAATCATCTTGAACGTCAGCGCGTTGGCATGTACAGGCGCAGGCGCAGCAGCTGGAGAAGGGCCAAGCGAACCCCTACCGCGTATCTACGAGCACGATGGCTTCTGGCGTGTCTGGCCGTGCAGACCCGATCCTCGAGAGTTTCGCCTTCGTGCCCCCATCACCGATTTCTAACCGTCCTCTTCGTACGCCGCCGCGCTCGCCTCTCCCTCAGGAGACACCCGATGACCCCTCTTAACCTGCTCCCGTACAAGACGATAGCGACCTGGAGCCACCCAATCGTCAGATCCTTAGCATGTCTACAGGATCGCAACTCTCTACTATATCTACAGGCCTCGGATCGTTCCCATTCCAAATCGACCACGGCGGTGACGGTAGTCATATCCGTTGGGATTTGATCGCCAGCCGAAAGAAAGCTTCGCGGATTTCATGGCGAACAAGAGCTGAACGCACTCTGTCTCTTTACCTACCCCTTCTCCGCCGATATATTCCTAACTCGGGAACATATCGGCTCATCTATCGCATTACGGATGTAAAACTGAACCCTCTTTCCTTTCATGATGCCCCCCCCCACACACACATACACAGGCCTACGTGGTCATGTTTGCTTCTTGCCGTTGCGTGTTTTCTTCCCATTCCTACCTTCCTTTTTCTCGTCCACCTCATTGTGACATCTTCCCTCAGGTGTACTGATTAGCTCCACTTATTTGCTTTATCTATTGGCTAGTATATCGCGTTGCTCCGGCGAGCGATTGTGGTATCTCACTCGAGTTTTATATATTCTACGAGCTTTGTTTAGACAGTTGCACGAGAGCGTTGTGTTGAGTTGAAGTCTATCGCTACGCCCAAAATTTCTAGGGGCACCTTGAGGTATCTCGAGCCACCGAGCCCGTTGACCTTCAATGAACAGAGATTCCTTTGTCGGGGACAACCTAGTGGGAACTGAACTGGAACAAAGTTACACTCTTATGAGGGAAACACGCTGAAGTGAGTGATGAGGAGCTCTCTGGGTCCGAGGCCGGAGAGATAGTCCTGGCGCCGCAAGGGGCGCTTATTTTCATTTATATGGCCCGCAAAGATGAGGCCTATAGGGGGAGCGTAGGTCACAGATATTCCAGATGGTGTATACATTCATGTGCATATGAACGACAGGACGACAACGATGGAACGAAACACTGGCTCCGAGTTTGCCCACCTTGGCCTCAGCATGGGATCAACTCTCCCCCAGACACTACGACCACGATCACCACGGTGCACACTGGTGTGGACCACGCAATGTTGTATCATTACTCGAAGGACTTGCAATGTTTAGATCCGCGTAGCGTTGGTCCTGCAGTGCACTTGGCCCTGAATAAGCGCGATTGGTTAGCACATGGTAAGCACCGGCACATGGGATAGCTTAAACGTCTTGTTTGGATCATAGCATGAGAAAAATCTCCATAGGAGTCAGGTATGGCTCGATGTTTCCTCCAGGAAGTCCGCGGGTATAGAAATACTCCAGGGCCTGTCTGGCGGCCTCGCGCTGGGCCGCGGCTATGGTGAGGCCTTGGCCTGTGCCAACGACGACCTCTCGGACTGCGACGGTCACGTCAACAAGGTAAGTTAGGAAGGCAATATGGAATAATGCTAACAGGTGTAGGTGCCAGTGTGTACTTGACTATTTGGATCCTTTTGCACACTCGTAAAGTGGAGCAATGGGACCAAATTTTCTGGCCCCTGTATCTCGTGAAGATAATCGTTAACGTTACGGTCCTGTCGGGAACAAATGAGAGGGGTATTGGGTGGTCATCGCACACCCACCATCCCATTGGCCAAAACAATCTCCGCAGCGTCATGCTTCGCAGCGCTTTTCGAGGTGCCCCTCCCTTGGCCGACAGGCTGATCGCGGACTCGGTGAAAATAAGTTCGCCAACTCGCATCGTACTCAGTGGTATGGTACCTACACATAGCCGTGGCAATATGGACGGCGTTGTGGTCTTGGCCATCTTTATCCATCACCCAGTGGAAGTGGGGTGTCAAATCCCCAGTCTCGTGGCTTTGGAGGAAGTTGTTCAACGCGACGGCGGGATCTTGGTTTGTATGCATTATTATTGGTGAACTCAGAAGTGCTGAGGAGGTATACTCACCAAGGTCCGTTGAGTTAGGTTGAGGGTCAACGGGGTAAGTTGGGAATATAGTATGGAAAAACTCTGACAAGGTACCCGTTTGCACGCTCAGCAAGTTTTTTGGCCCCTGTATCTTGTGAAGGTAATCGTTAACGTCACCAAGATCCTGTCGGAACTTGAGAGGGGTATTGGGTGATCATCGCACACTCACTAAGGTGGCTAAAACAATCTCAGCAGCGTCATGCTTCGCAGCGCCTTTCGAATTGCCCCTCGCTTGGCCGACAGGCTGACCGCGAACTAGGTGAAAATAAGTTCGCCAACCTCGCATCGTACTCAGTGGTATGGTACCTACACATAGCCGTGGCAATATGGACGGCGTTGTGGTCTTGGCCCTCTTTATCCATCACCCAGTGGAAACGGGGAGTCAAGTCTCCAGTCTCGTGCTTTTGGAGGAAGTTGTTCAACGCGACGGTAGGACCTTCTTGGTTTGTATGCATTGTAAGGTCAGCGTGTCCGCTGCACCTGTAATCGCTCACTCCATACCCTTTTCCCTCAAACCGCGGCTACCTCCGCATCCTCTGCTCCTTGCACGTGCCACAACGCCACCACCTGTCTCGCTTATTTTTTCGTTCCTCTGATACCTTGCTGTTGCTGTGCTGCCTCGTGCAGCGCTTAATTCTTTGCGCCTCGGTCTGCTACGTGCCTCGTGTTCTCACTGTTCCCACCCTTTTGTGGTAATCTTCCTGTTGCGCCCTTTTCACAGGCTGCTGCATGATGATCTACTAAGGGCGCACGCATATGCCTAAACTTGTGATACGTACCGTGACTTCACCCTACTCTGTCTCTGTTTCTCACTTCCGATTTCTACTTCTTAAAACTCTACCTGTAGTCTTCGTGCCTGCTAGGTTTGTAGTATTATTCTTTGCTCCGTACTCTGAGATTCTGGGCCACGCAGAGCTGTGTTTCTGGATGTATTCAAAGTCTCCGTTTCGTGGAATACTAGTAGAAGGGCAAGCGATTCGCGACCTTACAGCACTCGCAAACCCCATTGTCTCCTCCAATTCTCTCTGCGACCCCTCTTGAACACTTTACCAGACTCCTGCAAGTGCAGTCTGCAAACCACCTCGCCAAATTTCTCTACTGCATCATCATGATTGCTCCCCTTTCTCCCCCTTGCTGCTCCTTCCGAACTCACCTGCGCATACACCAGTACGCACAGAATTATAGGCGTGGGCTCAGAAGTGCTGAGCACATATACTCACCAGGCTTCATTGCGTTGACGTCGATCTGGGTCGGTATTACGATCGATAGGTTGGATGAGTGGGTTGAGACTGTGACCGTTCAGAAGATGATAGCCACTCTATATACTGTTCGCCATAACGCTAACTCCCGAGCGAATCCCATAGCTGGCTCTTCCATAAAGATAATCGCACAATGTAGCATCCTTTTCTGACAATCCTACACCCCGACAACGACAGCGTCTGGGCAGCGTGAAAGTAGAACAAGGTGACGAGCAGAGGGTCAGGCCTACAGCTGTTGGGACGCGACCAGCTGACTCCAAGCGGGATCGATTATCTTCACAAAGGAGCACCGCTAGTCACATCCAAACCCAGAATTATCAGTAGAACCCTACACTAGCATGCTCACGAAAGTAAGAGGATAGGGAAAAGGGGGAGTCTCGGGAGGAAAGCCAGTTGTTTGGCCAAGAATAACCGCAGCGCAGACCCTCAAGATCACCTAGTACGGCCTTGTCCGGTGGTCTCGTCATCGACGGCGACTCGGAGAAATCCGAGACGCTCTAGGTCTGCTTACACGACAGGCAAGAACGGATAAGCAGAGTCCGCTTATAGTCCACTGTGAGATCAATTAATGTCCAATATATTGACCACTAAGTAGATTCAGTTGTTGTCGCAAATTATATTAAGACAATTGAATGATCTGTCGACCCATCCTTATACGTCACATGATTTAAAATAAGAATATGCAAACAATTGAATATTAGTCATGTGCTTAAGAGAGAGCCCTTTATTTCCTGACGTATGTAAACTAAATTGTTATCTCACCCGACGCGAATCATCGATAAGATTATATAAACTTATTTCACTCTATTGTTTTAGTCTTAACAGGCTCTGATTAGCTTAACGCAGCGGGGCATGGAAAGGCATCCGTTTATACTGAATAAGATGAGACATAAATAATGTCTACAAATCAGGCTACAAATTTTAAATTAGAATAGTCTGCTAATTTGCTAGCGATTATCGGCCGATGGAGATCGATTGGCCCGATAATTTCCAGCTAATGAGCAGACTATTCTAATTTAAAATTTGTAGCCTGATTTGTAGACATTATTTATGTCTCATCTTATTCAGTATAAACGGATGCCTTTCCATGCCCCGCTGCGTTAAGCTAATCAGAGCCTGTTAAGACTAAAACAATAGAGTGAAATAAGTTTATATAATCTTATCGATGATTCGCGTCGGGTGAGATAACAATTTAGTTTACATACGTCAGGAAATAAAGGGCTCTCTCTTAAGCACATGACTAATATTCAATTGTTTGCGTATTCTTATTTTAAATCATGTGACGTATAAGGATGGGTCGACAGATCATTCAATTGTCTTAATATAATTTGCGACAACAACTGAATCTACTTAGTGGTCAATATATTGGACATTAATTGACCTCACAGTGGACTATAAGCAGACTCTGCTTATCCGTTCTTGCCTGTCGTGTTAGCGAGAACAAGTTAGTACTTTAGCTAATGAGGTGCTACTACTGTACCGGCGATCACCGGCATGCAACAAATTACGAGCGACAGGAATAAATCAAAACGTTATTTCCGGGCATATTGCGCCCCACAAGTGATCAGCCGCAATGAGGTGTTCGATTGGCCCTGTCTCCCAGATCGATGGAAAAATACAACACCGCGTGTGAAACTCACCATATGGGCACGGTAAGACGGTTCATCGAAGGCGACACTTTCAATAAATGGAAGTCATTATGGCTCCCTTCTATGGGCCCGCATAAAACATGTCTTCCTTTTTTTTTTTTGAATCGATTGGTGTGCGCCTCGGTACAAAACCCTATGTAGCACTTGGTGTGTATGTAGATCTAGTTATAAATGTTCTGGCGTCATCCGTCTCCCATGCCCGTGCTCGGGCTATCGTGATGTATCGTAGAGCATCGGGTGGAGCTGTGCGCGGGGCTATTCGCGCTAGGGGCGGGTGGGGGCGGGCCTTGATTTAGTGAGCTGTCTGGGTGTTGGCCTGCTTTCCGTATCTGCGGTTCCTTCCTCGTGCCTTCCTTCCCGGTGTACTTGGTGTTGCATGTGCGCCGATCTTGCGCGCGGGGTCTACGTTACATGTCTTCCATTAGGATGCTTTCACAAGGACTAATGGTCCTAATCTGTAGCTGGCTCCATCAGCAAATCAGCAAATTTCTGAGCTGGTCTGAATGTGTCTGAATCAGACCAATCAGACAAAACAGACTGTTTCAGACATACCACAGGATGCTCTTCCCTGGCTCAGGGAAGAGCATCCTGTGGTATGTTGATTTGCCAATACAGTATATTCGCTACAGGGCTGATATTATTAACAAGTGCTACAACCGTAAAGAACATTGAGCACATGAGCAAGTCTGGATTTACCTCACTGGCCTTTTTTCATCTTGACTTCAGGGACAACTCTAATGGTAGAGGCTAGTTGCACACGGGGGAAAGATGGACGGGACCAGTCGTCGCCCCTATACATGGGCGTGCTCCTTAAGAGCTTTCCTACGCGTTACATAATAAACAATATTTATCTTATCTATCTAATCAGAGTCAGGTTGTCGATTCTTTCCTATCTCTATTCGGCTCAGTGTGGCGGCTCGCAACATCAGTGACAGCGTACTTTGCACAATATCTAAAGGACATACTCAAACTCCCTGGACAAGCCCCGAAACATGCGAAGATGGAAAAGGCAACTGGTCATCTATACGCTGTCGCAAAAGGCCGGCGGAGTGTCAGGTGATGGTCCTAGTATGCTTCGTGGCGCCTGCTCATGCCTACAACCCAGGTATTTTTCCAACTAGATGTCCTCCGCCGCTGCCTTCAGGGATGTATTCGTCGGGTTCTGGACGAATTGAATTACTAGGCTACTGGGGACCCTTGATTATCCATACGAGCGTACCTTACAAGATATCGATGAGGCAAACTGGGAATATGCCCATCGCATCTTCCAGTGCATTGTAGTGGCTAACCACCCGCTTCTTGTCGAGGAGCTTGCAGAGTTTCTTGCGCTTGATTTCAGCGTAGAATCATTCCCAAGCTTCTGATGGGTTGACGCGCGGAAGACCCAGAAGACGCCGTATTGTCAACATGCAAAACTTTAATCGCCGTCGTCGGAGTCGGTCGTTCCCGTGTCGTATCTCCCGCTACCACGTTCTCATGGCGCCTGCTCATGCCGTCATCGTGCAGGGCCTCCTTAGCACCCTGCTACAGCTTGATGATCAAGTCAAAATTAATGGTCTTCAGAACTGTCCTCTCGCTAACTATGCTGCCCAGCACTGGGTGGGCCATGCGCAGTTCGACGATGTGTCGTTGAGTGTGCAAGATGGCACGAAACTCTTCGACCCACATTTTGCCATCTGGGTCCGGATATATGATCCAAACGCACCCTGGCTCTCCCGCTCAAAAAAACCTGTTACTACCCAAAGGAATGCATTACATTATGCCCTGTTCAGTTGAAATTATAATTTAACCAGATTGTTTACACCGATTATTCCAATCGAACAGGGCCTTATGCCGCACTATACGGCCTACGTGACGTGGCGGAGTTCCTGGCCACAGAACGTCCGCACGACGTTAATTCCCGCACACCCTACTTTCTATGTCACCACACAGGGACATCCCGGAGTTACGCCACTTCTACCAGACTACGGCGCAGATGTGAATGCCCGGGGAAATAGTGACTGGACCCCATTACAGCAAGTGTCACAAGGAAGATACTTGGGTCATTCCCGAGCACGATGTAGATGCGAATCCCAGGGACGACACTAACCGGACTCCATTGCAACGGGCGTCCCAATACGGACATATGGACGTTACTCAATCTCTTCCCAAACATGGTGCTGATCCAAATTACTTGTGTTAGTACTTGACGTTGGCCATGGACCGGACACGTTGGACGCATCCGTGGGAGTGCCGTCCACATCAAGCTGCGAACGGTGATGGATCCAGTTATCGCGCGATCCGAGCCCGACGAGCTGGCTCGAGACCGCAGAGCCAGCGTGATAAGCTGGGTAAAGTGACTCCACCTCGAGAGCAGCCGCGACGCTACCTCGAGCAAGGGGAGCTTCGCCTTGGTCCGAAATGGGTGGCCTTCGCACATCAGCTTTCTAGGGCTCATCCAGCCTTAGCGCCCAAACTCGGAATCATGAACCAAGGCCTGGAAGGGACGAATGCGTTCGGCCACCTTTTCGAAGAAATGACGGATGATGCCCTTGGATCAGCGTGATACACTGACTTCACAATCCAACGATTGCCTGGCTTTGAGAACTTAGTGGCTCCATCATTCGATCCTTTCCGTGTCGCTGCCAACGCAAAAGACGTTCCTACATCGACATCGTCTTGTACGATTCACCTCTTATCTCCACCACCGAGGATTTCAATGTGAGTGGGAATGGACTGGCGGATCGGTTATTAGACGCACAAAAGAAACAGCGTGCTTTACGCTCAGTACTCAGAGACCTTTAACTTGTTGGCCGGCTAGTCGTTACAGTAACAGGTTCCGACAGTTTAACATTCCAGGACAATCTTGAGTCTGGTGGTGCCCGACATCGATATTCCGATCTCTTCCCTTCATGCGATGGGCCGCATCCCCTCGAGTGACAAGTTGAAAAAGCATTTCTCTGACGTGTATGTAACTTCATACACCCCGACTCTTTGGCTTCATCAGATCTCGTGAATCCATGTACAGATATTGGACCCGCCCTCGGTACTTGTCATGTTTCGCCTGAGAGGTCTCTACCTAGAGTGAGGGAAGAGATAGAGTTCATCATCAAGCGGATTTTACGGAGCTCAATCGATAGTCCCATCTTAGAGGATGTAACGTCAGAGGCGGTGACAGTGGGGCGAAGAGCCTTCAGGTTTGGCATCATCACTTTGCTCACTTGGCGTGTCATGATGTCACGCAGACAGGAACATCATTCAGTGCCTCGTTTCGGTGTCGCGATGACAACCATCTTACCCTGCTTGATGTCGTACGCTCCTGACTTCCCGCTGCTGAATTTGTCATGACCCTTTTCTCTGTTTGTTACACAGCAGAGCTGATGGATGGGAGCATTGCTGACGAGCCGCTGTATCTCATTGCTGCACTGCAACACTGTGGATTCCCCAATGTGGTTGGGACGATGTGGGCGATAACGGTGGGCGATGATGGATGGGACCTGGCTGAACATTTCCATTTCAGAAGTCGATCATAATGCCTTGGGCGAAGATCAAAGCACGCCTTACCATGAGAGATTAGCGAAGGCACGTCGGGCTGCGGTGCCGAAGTGAATAGGTCTGGAATGTTGGGTAAAATCTGTACACTACGGAACGTAATTGATGATCGCTTTTTGGGGTTCCTGATGAATGATTGGATCTCTCTGCACATGAGACATATGAGGTTAGTATTCATTGGTATGCTGGTGAGTTGTACCGCAGCTAGTAGCTACACTTTCTAGGTTGGCCCATTTTGTGACACCGTCTGTTCAGACGGAAATTCTTCCCCTTTTTTAAATTACACCTAAATTTGGAGCACGGGTACGATTTCGTGGATGCCTACAATGTCCGGTGGGAACCCTAGTAAAGACTCGTCGTCACGGTGCCTGGGGGAGCGGGTTGTGAAACTGGCGAGCATCACGTGCATTGCCCCTATGGTTGCTGACCTCATCAGCCTCATTCACTGTTCGTCACTGTTCGTCGTCGTCTCGTCGTCCCTCTCAGTCTTGCAGTTATCATGTCTCTTCTATTGGAGACATCTCTTGGGGACATAGTTATCGACCTCGAGGTTGACGCGTGTTCGAAAACCTGCGAAAACTTCCTCAAATTGTGCAAGGTGTACTACTATAATCTTAATGCTTTCTTCAATGGTTCGTTTGGTCCACAAACTCACCATTTATGCTATCTTAACCTTGTTTAATAGTCTCAAAAGACTTTCTTGCCCAAACCGGTGACCCAACTGCAACTGGTACAGGCGGTGAATCCGTCTGGTCTCTCATAGCTTCGCAAACTGGGGCAGGGGACGTCCCACGCTATTTCATTCCGGAGATTGTACCCCGCTTAAAGCACACGGAGAAAGGTACCGTTTCCATGGCCGTTGCACCCTCCATAGAAGGCCAACCGTCCGGTGGCTGTGGAAGTCAGTTCTTCATCACACTTGCGGACGGCATTGAATATCTCGACGGGAAGCACGCTGTGTTTGGGCATGTTGTAGAGGGCCTTGACACCTTGGACAAGATAAATGAGGTATTCGTGGACAAGGACGGAAGACCGTTCAAGGATATTCGGATACGACATGTTGTTGTACTCGGTGTGTGCTAACCTGACTGTTTAGGCAGCTTTCTGACACCTGTCTTAGAGGATCCCTTCCCTGATCCTGTAGGTCTCATTGTTCCAGATTCGGAGCCCACACGCCCTCAGGACAACTCAACACGTATTGCGGAAGATGAGGATCCGCTCAAAGAACTACCGGAAGAAGAGGCCGAGAAGCAGCGTCGCGAACAGGCCGCAGCTGCCTCAGCCTTGACACTTGAAATGGTCGGCGACCTACCCTTCGCCAATGTGCGACCTCCGGAGAACGTTCTCTTCGTCTGCAAACTCAACGCAGTAACGCGAGATGAAGATCTAGAGCTTATTTTCTCGCGTTTTGGTCCCATCATGAGTTGCCAAGTCATTCGAGACAAAAAGACCGGTGATTCTCTGCAATATGCATTCATAGAGTTTGATAAGCGCGAGGACGCCGAACAGGTACGTGAATCTATCCGGGCACTTATGGGATTCGGTGGTTATACACGTATTTGAATAGGCTTACTTCAAGATGCAAAACGTTCTCGTGGACGATCGTCGTATATGGGTCGACTTGTATGCACAACAATTTCACCGAGCATGTGAACGCCCAACTAAGCTAACGCCGTGACAGCTCCCAATCAGTGGCGCGCCTCAATACAACCTGGTCCAACAATCCCATTAAAGAAGGCCAGGGGATTCGCCGTGTGAAACCCCGGGATGGTGGCTTCGGCGGTCGTGATGACCTTGAGGCTACGCGTAAGTACCGAGATGATGGCCGCGACCGGGGCCCATCGTATGGGATGGTGTTCGATCTCCGGGAAGATAGGAGTTCCTATCGAAATCGTGACCGCGACGACCGGAGGTCACGCCGGCGTTCAGGGTCTAGATCAAGGTCGCCCCCCCGTGAACGGCGAGAAGAGAGGCGCAGCAGAGATAGGGACCACGGCCGGAATGAACGGAATAGGGGTCGTGACTACGGCCGTGACCATTCCCGTGACAGACGACGGTACTAAGTGTGGCTGTGCCCCAGCGCATATACGCGCCCATACCAGATTGCCCTGACTAATTGTTTTTGGTTTCGTGCGCGCCCCAGACGTGACGGTTGATATGGAGATGCAGTACCCCGCTTTTGAGTCGTACGTTCCTGTGCAACATGACTCAATTCATCTGTTTCCGGGCTATCAGCCCCAAGTGAAACGTACTAAAGGACGTTAGTCCAGGTGGCGGTCATCAATACTCTTGAACCTTCCCCATGATTTTCTCTACTCCCTCTCCAGACTCCATCTTCAACGCACCTGATGCAGACATCATCTTGCGTTCTGATGATGCACGACGAATCGACTTCAGAGTCCACCGGTGTATTCTTGTCACTGGATCCCCTTTCTTCCGAACCATGTTTTCACTACCCCAACCCAAATGCACCACCGACGAGGCCGTACCTGTTTTGGAGGTTGCAGAACCCTCTGCGATTCTCGACCCACTCCTGCGCTTTCTTTATCCTGTGCCAGATCCAGAGGTGCTAAACCTCGATGCCCTGGTTCCCCTAATGTGCACCGCGGTGAAATACGATATGACCGGCGTTATAGATCGCCTCCGCGCGTTGCTCGTCTCCCCAGCATTCCTTGAGACAGCGCCCGTACGCGTATTTGCGATTGCTTCGCGTTTCGATCTGGAGGAAGAGGCCAAGCTAGCATCGAAACACACACTGCGCGTGCGCATACTCGACATGCCACTGTGTGATGACCTGCGGCACATCTCCGCGTACGCATACCATCAATTGCTTGACCTGCATCGGCGGCGTGGGGAAGCTGCGCGGGAGGCGCTGTGCGCCCCCCCGGAGCTGCGGTGCATGCAATGTAACGGGTCGTGTTATGGCGCCATCGCCCCGCCAAAGTGGTGGGGCGATTTTGCTGTGCGTGCAGGAGAGGAGCTGCGGAGTAGGCCGACGACAGACGTCATCTTCTCCCTGAAGTTCCTTATGGAGTGTGCACACGCGTCCGGCTGTCCACGGTGCGCTGGCAGTATCCTTGAATCGTTTATCTTCCTCGACGGGCTAAAGGCGAAGATCGACGCGTTGCCATCGACGATTTAATTTTCTTGCAATCAGATACCCCATGCACATGTTGGATATGTTATTTTTCACATTACCTAACTATTTTTCCTACGAATTCTCGTACAGATGGACGATTTATGTAGGATCAGTTACTGTACTGTGCTGTACTGGTATGGCGCGTTTACGTAATAATTGTTTGTAGCGCATAGCCATAATTCTGTGCTGCTCGTCAGTAGAGCAACGCGGAGATTCAAGTGACTCGGAATGAGTGATTTGAGTAATACAACAACACTGCAGATCAGATCTCAACGGGCGGAACTCGATCCTCTTTACCACCATGTCAGCACAGCTTGCAGTGTTCAAGGTTCCTGTCATCGAAAATGAGCCCATGGTACGCCCGGCGTGTCTCAACCTGGTCGCTGTCAGCCATGCCTCACCGGTTCCGCAGAAAACCTACGCATCAGGCTCACCGGAGCGCACCGCCTTGCAGGCCGCAATCACACAGATGGAGCAGGAGCTTCCCTTTGAGGTCCCGATCATCATCAATGGGAAAGCTGTGCGTCTTGAGCGCTGTATATGCGTGTTCACAGCCATTGAAGCCATTCCACTTTTGTCTAGGTCAGGACGGGCAAGCTCGCGAAGCAGCTGATTCCTTCCGACCATGCACGGCACATCTGCTCGTACCACGAGGCGGATGAGATAACTGTTGCACGGGCTATCGATGGGGCCCTCGCTGCCAGGGCCCAGTGGGAAGCCATGCCGTGGGCAGACCGCGCCGCCATCTTTCTCAAGGCCGCGGATCTCGTCAGCAAGAAGTACAGGTATAAGCTTATAGCTGCGACCATGCTTGGCCAGGGTAAGAATGTCTGGCAGGCCGAGATTGATGCTGCCGCGGAGGTCAGTGGCCCATTGTTGGGATGGCAAGCTTGAGCTGTCTGACCATTCGTCCCATAGCTTACGGACTTCTTCCGCTTTGGCGTGAAGTATGTCGAGGAGCTTTACTCTCAGCAGCCGCCGCGGAACTCTGGAGGTGCATGGAAGTGAGTCTTCTTTCCCCCGTGTAACCGTGGGGTTTAACCCAAACGCCGCACTAGCCGCGTCGAGTACCGCCCTCTTGAAGGCTTCGTCCTCGCGGTTTCACCATTCAACTTTACTGCTATTGGCGGCAATCTTCCCGGGGGTCCGTATCGTGAATTCTCGCCCTTTGGCTTCGCTCACTGTTGCCGATAGCACCCGCTCTCGTCGGCAATGTTGTCATCTGGAAGCCCTCGCCTGCGGCGACGTATTCAAACTACATCGTACACCAAATTCTCACCGAAGCTGGCGTGCCCCCGGGCGTCATCCAGTTCGTGCCAGGCCCCCCACCAGAAGTCGTCGCGCAAGCAATCGCGCACCGCCAGTTCGCTGCGCTGCACTTCACGGGAAGCACGCTCGTATTCAAAAAGCTGTGGAAGGACATCGCCGTAAATATCGATAATTATAGGAGTTATCCCCGCATTGTTGGCGAGACTGGTGGGCTTTTGCCGCCGGGGCGGTAGGCGAACCCTTGATTGACCGAGCTATACCCCACAGGCGGGAAAAACTTCCATGTGGTCCACAAGTCCGCGGAAGTCAAGAACGCGGTGCTCCAGTCTGTTCGCGCGGCATTCGAATATCAGGGTCAGAAGTGCTCTGCCCTCTCCCGGCTTTACGTTTCGGCAACGGCGTGGGAAGGCGGATTTAGGGACCAGCTCCTCGACGAGATCGCGAAGATTAGGGTTGGGCCTCCGCGGGACTTTGGTAACTTCATGGGTCCAGTGATGTACGCCAGTCTGTCCTGGTCTGTTTGCGCCCCTGTTTACTTCTTGCTCAGTGGTAAGCCGGCGTTTGACAAGATTACCGGGTACATCCAAAAAGCCAGAGAAGCAGGAGGAGAGATCTTGGTTGGAGGCGGCAGTGAATTCATATTCTTACCGTCTCGCGTTGGATTTTGGTCTAATAATCGACTTCAGCTGATGATTCCAGGGGTTACTTCGTGCAACCAACTGTCATTCTTACGAAGGACCCCCAGTCTATTACTATGAGGGAGGAGATCTTCGGTCCCGTCGTTACTGTGATATGCATTCTCTTAGTCGCCACTCGCCTGCTGATCGGCTTTCCTCAGGTTTACGTGTATGGAGATGATGATTTTGACAAAACACTTGACCTCATCAATACGACGTCTGAATACGCCCTCACCGGTGCTATGTGCGTGCGCAGCTTTCCGTCTCTCTATGCGTAGCTTACGTCTGTGCTCTAGCTTTGCGTCCGAACGCCAAGCTCTGATCCAGGCAACGAACAAACTACGTCACGCTGCCGGTAATGTATACTACAACGACAAGTGTACTGGCGCAGTTGTTGGACAACAACCATTCGGGGGCGGCCGCGCGAGCGGGACAAATGACAAGTCGGGTAGCATGGCGATCTTCAACCGCTTCGTGAGCGTGCGTAGCATCAAGGAGAACTTTGTCGGGTTGGAGGAGTTTGAGTATCCGTCAAATTTAGTTTGAAGATCAAGCCCTCGTCAGGGGCGAAGGAGAAGGGAATACTTGTTTATAAGAAACTGTATCAAGTAGTCATAAAAACAAACATCAATACGAGTTCAGTCCCCGGGCCGGGAGCCGGCCCGTATCCCGTGATCGGCTGCCCGATTTAATTCGCTTCTCTCAGCCACCGCCCTCATCCATGAGCTTGCGTTCCCTACGCCCAATCTCAATCCAAGCACTTCGTACACCTTCTGGACACTTGTCATGGACTACGAGAACTCGTAATGTCGGTCATCGTGCAAGCTCTAAGCTCTTTGCCGATGCCGAGTGCGAGGAAGCGGCGGAACAGACAGGCACGCATACTGCCATCCTCCCTGGGACGGCACCGGAATACCCAAACTGGACGGGGGACGAAAGAATGGAAGACGCTGTGTTGCGCATGCTCGTAGACAAATACAAACCGCTGCGTACCGGGTCGATCCAAACTGCGGAGGAGAAGATGCGGAGCGTACCGCCACCTCCACCAGTGAGCGCGCAGCCGCCGACGCCGACGCCGACGTCCTTGTCCGAAACACCGTCCTCCGTTCTTCCGTCGCCACTATCGCCGGCCTTGTCTCCTCGTCCCCGGGTTTATCGAGCGGACGAACCGCTTTTGCCTGCCGTAGAGGGACACAAGCCCTGGCTCACGACGTTCAAGGCGCCCTCGCACCCAGCTGCGTCGATTCGTTATGGTCAGTTTCCTGCGCTTCGCTCTGGCTCCTCCGCTGAGAGCTCCTCGCGGAGCGTCGCTCAATCTGGGGTTGCGGATGACGACCGTGCGCGTCGCCGAGAGCGTGAGGCCAAGAAGCGGTCGGAAATCGCCGGGCGGCTCACGAAGGCTAAGGAGTCTACGCTAGATTACCGGCTTGGCATCACCAAGGGCACAAAGGGTGGGGCGCAGGCGCGTCCAAACCCCGTGAGCATGAAAGGCTGGGCGGGGCTCGTCGAGGAGCGCATCGAGGTACGTCGTATGGCACTGCACTATCCCTCGGGGACTCCTGTCAATTCTCCTATCCTACTTGTCCCCCCCCCTCTCGTCTCTTTCTCCTACACAGCGCGCCAGACTGGAAGGCCACTTCCACACTATCAAAGGCCGCGGGAAGCCCCTCGAAAGAAGCGTCGAGGAGCACAACCCGTTCATCGCGCGCGAGGAGTTTCTCATGAACCGGATCGTGCAGCGGCAGGGCGCCGCGCCGCCGTGGGTCGAAATTCAAGGCGAGCTCGAGGCGGCCGTAACCACCTTCCGCGCTGTACTGCGGCAGTCGTGGGTGCGCCGCGCGGTGCGCATGCTCACACTCTCCCAGCGGCCGCTGCGCGAGCTGAAGCTGGCGGATGTACGCGCGCTGAGAGACCGAGAGTGGGAGACGCGCGAAAGGGCGTATCACGAGTCGGCGGTTGCGGAGCTCAACGCGCTGGTGCGCAAGTACAATGCGCTGGCGCCGTACGCGGTGCGCAGGGCGTATTACGTGCGGGACGTCGAGCTCGGCAGAGCGTACGAAGAGAGCGGCGAGGAGATCTTGCATGAGCTCGGGGGACGACGACGACGACCGCTGCGTGGTTCTGGTGGAGCTGGGGGCGCGGGCGACGAGGCGGAGGTGGTCGACGACGGCGTGCAGTCTCCGGGGAATGTCCTTAGGCTTCGGGATCTTTTTTGGCGGTGGTTGGGTCGCCGATGACGAAGAAGGCCTTGAACGATCGTGTCGATCTGTGGAGACTGGAGACTACTTACCGCTTTCATCTTCTACTCGACCGCGACCGGACTTGCGATGTCACATGGCTCGCCCTCACGGGAAAACGGCGCGGGGCCTCCGCAAGGCTTTGGATTGGATCTACCTGTCTGCGCAGGACCGCTTCACCAAAGAAGAAGCAACCGCTCTACTGCAGGAAGAAGTATTGGCCGGGTTGACTGTACGCACGTGGCCACATGCCAGTGGGCTTCACATACTATGATAGATATAAAAATAAAAACTGAAGATACGGGAAACCCCTATACGAATATACGAATGCGTCACGGCCAAGCCATCGGTTCGGCGCAATATATATCCATATAAGGGGATGAACCAGGGGCACATCGACGTCTTTGGGTTAATAGGGAGCATGGCAACCGAACAGAGGTGTGGTCCACACATTTTGAGGTTTAATGACCCCTCCTTCGATAAGATTTCTCGGGGCGTGTAAGCGATGTGCGGCATGTGCCTCGGGCCTGGGTGGTGTGCCCTCTATGATAGGTCTGGAACACCCCGCTCGCGGCCCAAGTCAGCCACCACAAAGCGCCACCAACACATGCGCACCCCAAACTCAGCTTGGCTGTTACCAAAAACTCTGCACCCTCTGGTCCCCGTCAGCTTAACAGGGGCCCAAATTTCACATGCCGCAACCGAATGGGATGCTCGACGCCCGTCGACTCCTTCCCGCGAACGAATTCCATACTATCACGGGGCCGAGGATGGCGTGCTAGCATATACTCCTCTGAACAGGCCTCTTTAGCCTACTGTAAGATCGCGCCACCGTTGTTGATGATGGCTCCACCCCTGACATTTAATGGTTTCCATAGTTGCAAAGAATACACCACTCGTTTGATTCATGTGATTTTCCGCAGTGGGGGGGGATGACGGAGCAAAGGCGACAATACATATGACGACGAGCGGTGAGAAACGAATACAAAGAGAGACAGTGCGTGATAGGTGGACGTAAACTCTGCGGACAGAAACGCTGAACAGAAACGACATTACATGTTTGGTGTCGTGGATGAAATAGAAAAAACATGGAAAGGACGATTGCATGTCGTGCAGTGTATGCAGGTTCAGACGTGGAGCGGTGTATGTCAAAAATATGCCCGGAGGATGACTAGGGTCTAATGAATACTGTACATACAAAAGAGCGAAGTACGTGTTTGCAAGTAAAAGTACAATACTGGCGTGGCATTACAGGATAAGGATATACAGAAGACTAGGGCGGGGGTTTTCATGTACGACGCATTGGGCAAGGTCGGGCCCCGACTCGGAGCTCGAATTATACAGTTCTCTGCCAACGGTGGGAGGGCCATAAGTATGGGTGCCATCAAAAAGGTAAGGCGTACCTTAACTATGGACCACTGTGCGACCAGGTTGTTAATCCGTTCACGTAAGAGCTGCTTACACTGATCACAAGCGAGGTAGTCACTCAGCGGACGCAGCGCTGCTTCGATGGCGTGGGTCGACAGATCTATTGGGCGCGGTGTCAACAGAAACGGCCATGTGGCGGGGACCCATTGGGGACTCACCGGGTCTCATGTCCCATACAAGATAGGCAGAGGCCAGCGCCCATGCCCTAGTAAGCTTCTTCTGCTCAGCAAAATCGCAATTAGCAGTCGGCACATGTGGCTGCGGGGGAGGCAGCAGCAGACGCTTGAGCGCTTCTACGCGCCCTAGGTGCAAGTAAAAAAGCCGCTTTACATAGAGTGGTCCCATTTTAGCGGCCAGCTCATCTGTAAGCGAGGCAAGGGTGTAAGACAACAAGAAGCTAGAAACTGGGATTGCGAGATGGTGAAGGCCGTATGCTCCTGCAGTAGCATAAAATTCGATCGGTGCCTGAGGAGCAGTGCCGAGAAAGAGCATAGAGAGAGGCGAAGCTGGCGCCAAGTATGTCTGCACAGATAGACCGTACTTCTCCAATGACTCGACGGCTGTGATAACTACTTCTGGAGTTGGAGCATAGTGCGCCGCTGACATGTTGTAAATCGTGTGCAGCAGGACGTTAATGACTACAGAGTCATCATGCAGGGGGA
Organism: Lactifluus subvellereus; assembly: GCA_022496195.1. NCBI lineage: Eukaryota > Fungi > Basidiomycota > Agaricomycetes > Russulales > Russulaceae > Lactifluus > Lactifluus subvellereus. The sequence goes on along the minus strand of WTXC01000060.1, from coordinate 23,563 downwards.
GAATGCCTCCCGCGCCGTCTGGCTGACCCTGTTCCTTTGGGGGCAGAAGCGAGTTGAAGCCATTTGTAGATGCAGCAAGTACTTTGTGGGTGTGAACGTAAAAAAAGACCGAATCAGACGACAAGATGATGAGGTCTGTTGGTGACACGTCGAGATCTGCGCCAGGAAAGAAAGTTGTCGAAACGGAGATCATTGCTTGATCCCTCTCTTCTGCTGGCGTTCCATGGACCGACGTCTGGGATGAAGAGGTGGAGGCCTTGCGAGGCCACAACAAAGGATCACGTACAGGAGGGGTAGGAATTTGGACCGCTGACATTGATCTCGACAGGGGAGGCCGCACAACGCTGGACGTGGGTTTATCAGCGGAAGTAGCAGATTCTTGAGCGAGTCCGTCGGAAACAAACTGCAAGATTGAGTCCCATTCATTTGCGTCCATCTTAAAGAGTAAGTATATCGCGTTTCACTACAGGTGAAGGATGGTTGATCTAGGAGGAGACAGGCGGTAAGGGGAATGGGAATGGGAAGGGGTCTGGAAGGGCAAGGGGAGGAATGCAGAGAAGAGTTTGGAGGGAACGGATAGACCTGGTGCTGGAAATAGAATAAATAGACGAGTGGAGAAAAAGAAAAGGAGAGTCGGAGGAAGAAACAGTAAAAGTAAAGACGGATATTCCAAAATATGCCTAACTGTAATACTATATCAACCGGGCCGCGGGCCGACTCAGATGTAAATCTCGTCTGTTCTATGGGCCAGTGGATCTCGAATCACCGATTCGTCCTCTCACGCCACTTCTCCCACGGCTCCGCGGAGGCCCTTTTTGCAGTCTAGAGTCTAGGAATATCTTGGGCGTAAGTAAGCACGAGGGATCGCTTGACTCCCCTCACACCGAGACGCGACATCCTTTTGTAGACTACCGCATAGGCGCTGACATAGATGTGCAAGGAAAGCAAATACGACAGAGGTTTTATTTCTCCACTTTGCTGAGGATTCCCAATTCCAATGGGCTATCTAGCTATCCGCTGTGCTGCCTTTGTCTTGTTGATCTTTGCCCTGTGTCCAAATTTCGTGTCATGCAGTTCCTGAGTGGCTTACGTTAGGAGGTTGCTAGTCATCAATCCGCAGCTCACTAACCATATGGGCCTGGCGCTTCGCGGTGGAAACCTTGTTGAGCTCCTGGAGCACCTTGTCTTCGGGAAGCTCCATCTCCTGAAGTCGCGTTGCTACAGATATCAAACATTGGAATGGGATGTCTGCGAGCTGTTTTGATAAACTCACCGATACGCCCCTCTATTTTCAATACTCTATCCTCATCGTTTTCCGAAACAAAGCTGACTGCTATGCCGCCGCGTCCCGCACGCGCTGTTCTCCCCACTCGGTGCGTGTACTCCTCTGGTTCAGTTGGTAAGTCCCAATTGACGACCATCGCGACGTCTACGATGTCTAGTCCGCGCGCGCCAACGTCCGTCGATACAAGCACTGGAATTACTGAGGAACGGAAGAGGGAGAGTGAGGTCAGGCGATCGCGTTGCGTGAGCCGCGAGTGCAGGGCGGTACTCCGTATGGCAAGCGTTTGTAACAAGGCCGTGAGATACGCCACCGTGCGGGCCTTTGCACAGAATATAATTGTTGGTGGCGGTTGATAGAACTCATCACCACCTCCTGCTTTTTTTGTAGAGCCCTTCTTCCGGCTCCTTGTTTGGGATTGTCTGATAGGCTCAGGCACTGGCCGTCGAAGGTGCACTATGGGCTCTGGAGGGTTGCACAAGAGATAAAACAGATAACTTTCTCTGACATGAGAAGGTACCAGGACGTAATATTGTTTCAGAGTCTCGACGGTTTCAACTCTTGAGGCATCTATTTGAGCTTCAAGAATACACAAGACAGAACACGTTACGCACGCTGATGTTATCTTGTGAATAAATGGCTTCTGCTTTCCAGGTCTCGGTGCCGCGTTAGCTATAGAGTCTATCGATGGCGTCCAAGTTGCCGTGAACAACGCTGTTTGGCGGTCTGTTGGTAAAACGCCAAATAAATGTGCCATGTCATCCGCAAAGCTTGACGTGAGGAGTCTATCTGCTTCATCGAGAACCTGAGGAGCTATGAATAGAGCGCAACATGCCCTGGGGTTGTAATTGCACATACCAGAAATTTAACTCTTGACAAGTCCCATTCTGCACTACTACTCCGAAGATGGTCCACCAGCCGTCCTGGGGTGGCCACCACCACGTGCGGCCGATTGTTAAGTTCGATAGCCTGCGCCATCATATCCATTCCGCCAACAATGACAGCAGTTCGGATGTTGAGCGGTGAACCGAGTACCACGAATTGTTCCGATATCTGGAACGCAAGCTCCCTGTGACCGTCGAGATGGAGGAGCAAGAAAAGAGAGAAAGGGACGTTACCTTGTTGGTGTGAGCACTAATGCAAAGATACCGTAAGGGTCAACCGCAAGTTTCTGTAGGATGGGCAACGCAAACGCGATGGTCTTGCCGGAACCTGTCTTTGCATTGCCTATACAGTCGAGACCTTTCAAATAGCCAACGTCAGTGACAGCCGAGAACCTGAGCACCAAGCAATGGACCTGCAAGGAGAGGCGGTATGCAAGCCCGCTGGATCTCGGTTGGTGCATGAATGGCCATCTTTGACAGTGCAGAGAGCAATGGAAGTGATATATCCAGTGACGAAAACGTCGCACTTTTCGATGAACCAGCTCCAGAAGACAAGGGCTGTTGGTGGACAAGCCTGGGCTTGGTGGTCACACGAGAGCCGAGAAGGCTGGAGCTCTCATTCGAAAGACCAAGGCGAGCAGATCCTACGAGAGACGACCCTTTGCTAGCTTCAGAGTCTGTGCTCTCCTCAGCCCCCCTTCCCCACTCGCCGTCGTCGCTCTCGACATCCCGGTCTTCCAATACCCAGCCAAAATCGTCTTCCTCTTCTGCACTGTTACCCTCGCCTTCATCTCTTTGTATAACAGGCGACTTCTTGTGCCTTTTCTGAGGGCCTTCCTGCCTCCGTAAAATGTCATCTGTTGTAGGTGTCCTGCGTTTTGAAGCGAACATCCTCGTTTAGCACGAAAAGAATCGATTATGTAATTATATTAGCTTGTTTTGTAAATTCGAAGGCCGAAGGCCTAGACTCGAGCCCGGAACCGCGTCTTCAGCTTCACTTGCCCAGACGGGCCGCGACAGCGTCGCCGTTAGCGGTGGCATTTCCGGCTGTGCTCACGATGCGCGTCGTCCCAGTAGTAGAGAATGACACGACGGACATCAAGTATGATATACGAACGGCTAAATACATTTCATCACGCATACAAAAATAGTGTGTTTGTAGGAGAAGTGAAGCCGGGGGTTCCTTATTAATAAAACGAACAAAAGTACAGATATGAGACATTTCACTATACGGATATACCATGCTACAACGGGTGAGATTGACTTTGCTCTTATACTGAAAAGGGGTCAGCCACAGGGACAAATAGGCGGCGTTTTTAGACGTTAGCAAACGGGTTTCGTGCTAGAGAAGCTGGGACGGGAGCTTCGATGGCCACGTGAGCGAGTCGAGCACCGCCGTCGGGGATTGTGAAAGGATTCATAGTCGGCGCGGGGGCCAAGGTAGAATTCTGGGACGCCGTCCGCGGCGGAAAAGCGGTTCGCAGGCGGGCGGTCGTTCCAGTAAGGCTGCCCACAGGAGGGCGCATAGAAGCAGATGCAAGTCTATAAGCGGTCTGAAAATAAAAATAAAAAATACATAGATAAGGACATCATGTGCTAGGAACACCGGATAAAGTAACCTACCCCGCGGAACATGCCGCCGTTCTGGAGTGTATTCCTGGTGGGGGTAATCTGGGGAATCTGGAAGCTCTGCACCGAAACACTGGCAGCCCCAGCGGGGGACGAGAACGGGGGATGGTGGGAAGACTCTGCCTGCTCTTGAGAACCACCTATTAGGAGTGGCAGCTCGATCTTGTCCAGTTGGAAAGGCGAGGTAGTGATAGCGGAGGAGGTCGTGTTCCCAGCCGCTGGTTGGGATGAGGTACCACTGGTAATCTCCTGGTATGCAATGTCGGCCAAACGATCAAGGTGCTCGAGCTCCTCGGCCTTCGGAGCGTGTTTGGGCTCACGTCTGGTCTTTGCGCGTGCGCGTGACTGATTGCCACCATACTTGATCGCCGACGCTTTCTTCTCGCGCTCCACTTGGAGGAACCATTTCTTCTTCTCTTCCTTCGTAAGCTTATGCCAGCATTTGCCCGCGATGATGCTCAGCTTGTGCTGACGGGTCTCCTGGTCCTTGGGGATAAGCCCCCGTTTGAGAAGGTCAGAGCGGAAGAGCATGAAAGCGTTGCAGGGGCGTTGTGGCTTCCTTTCGGTCAAAACTGGCTTGAGATCGATGCAGACGGAAGAGGGACACTGGGAGTATAAGTTGATAAATTCTTGAGGTTGAGGGTTGATTGGAGGGCTGCCAGCTGGTGCTGAAAGATTGAGGTTGCATTGGTGAGATGTTTGAAAGGAAACTTCTGCCCGCGTCTCTTGCTCAGTCGCGAAGCCTGGCACAATGTTCGTTGGGCTCGGAGAGCTTTGAAGAGAAGAACTTCCAGCGCCAAACCAGGAAGCGTCGGTTGAGGAACATATACTCGCGGGGACTTGGGTGCTGGTTATGTAAGGAAATTGAGACCCGGTAACTGTAGACGACGCTGAGGATGGAGCAGACAGGAAAGATGAACCATCGAACTGCGACGTGCTTAGGGAATTCATGTTTCTGAGATGGGAGCTGAAGATGAAAGGGAAGGAGGAATGGGATGATGAAGGGGAGTACGAAGTGTAAAGCGGGCATCTTTCCTTTTATGCGAGCGAAAGATCGGGCAGCACTTGAAAGAGAGTCGGGTATGGAACTTCATGACCTGACCGTGGCATCACGATGCCTTTCAAGACGGATAGACACTTAGGCAAGAAGGGGACAGAATACCGATGTTCCCGGAGGAGGAACAGGTATTTTAGTTACGTAACAGGCCAGTGCTTGTGGTGCCTCCCTCCACGCTCGGCCGTGGGAAGATGAGAGGGCAAGATATTGTTGTCAGCGGGGACCCAGCGGCGTGAGGGGGAGCAAAGACAATGGGTAGCGGTATCATCCGGAAAGAGCCCATCTATCGATCAAAATTGGGTGATATGTAGGCATGATGACGTGAAGGAGCGATCTACTGAAAATTGTGGGACTTTGATATTAGGTCAGCAGCGGGAAGGTCAATGATAGTTATTATTCCGTACTGGCAGACATCTCCCTGAGAGAGCTACTCCCTAAATTGCAACCCAGTAGCACGGGGGGGCGGGCGCAGAGGATATACCTTTATGATGCGTAAGCTATTGCAAGTGACAATACCCGGGGCTCAAAACCTCGTGACTTCAGGGATGTCCACACATTTACGGAAGGAAAGAGAAACTCGAGGGGTGTCCATCAACAAATGGACCTTCAACCAAGGAAGTATCGTGAGTGGGAAAGAGCATCTCTTAGGAACGGACACATTTGCAAGTGTCTTGGGGATATCTTCTGATAAATAGAACTCTGCGGCGTTACAATGCGCACGCAGCACCGCGAACACGTGCCCATGAGATGCCGCCTATCAAAACGCGGTCGCTTGTACAGGGTAGACACGAGGTAAATGCCACTGCAAGGAGCGTACTGTAGTTTCAAGACATGAGTAAGCCCTTGTTGGTAGTCCTCCTTTTTTCGCTTTGATTTTCGAGGCTTCGAGTACAAAGCGAATTACCTGTAACGCCGAGTCCTCGCTCGCAGTCCCGAGATATCCTGGTCAAACTGCAAGGGAAGATTGGTCCGCTCATCCAACGGGGTTACCCTCGGGCCATGGTAGTCCAATGCTGGACCGACCTCCCGGACCCTAATTGGTGTCACGAGGTGCTATCAGCAGATAGGCAAGACAACAGTGCATTGCACCTCGCGAAGGAGGAGGGTAGGTCTCGAAGGCTTTTCTAAAAGTCTAAGAATCAATTGCTTCTACAGCGTATTATCTCACGAACAATTGTAAGTTATGTGCATGCCAGTGGCCGATAATTTAGAACGACTTACATGTGCCTATATGTCTACTATCCGCAACGACGTCCCCGCCGCCTTCTTGACGCGGTTCATGAAGGCCAGGCCTTCACGCTCCTCTGCAACTTCCTCCACATATATCTGCTCTACGCCCTGCTCCTCAAGACTGAGCAAGCCATCGAACAGGCGTTGAGCCGCCCTGGCAGGCTCCGCGCTCTCGCTAAGCGAAAACTGGCGGATTCTGGAGGTAGTGGGAAGGCGCGGGCACCTGGGGGGCACTGAGGGTGCACCTGGGTTGGGCCTGCGCGGTAGGAGTGGGATGCGGGCACGCCTGGAGCGTGACCGCGCACGGTATGATGATCGGGTGTGCTACACGCACCCATGGATACGTGATTCTACTTTATATCTTGTTGCCTTGATACATTGACTCTTTTGAACCCTTGTTGCTTAGGCTTCATTTATTTTGTGCACCTGCTGACGGGCAGCGGTCTGTCCGCCCGCAGCCATATACCTTACTGATCAAGCGCGACTGCGCTGGTCCTCGCCCGATCGGTCCGCGGGCCGAGGGACGGATAGTTTCACGTGTACGTTCACATTCTGTTTCACCATAGCGCGACGTGCCTTGCAAGGGCCTCGTGCACGCTTTTCTTGGTTACCATTCATTTGTTCGTTTCTTATTAATCGTTATATGTGTGGTGCAGGAGTCGCCTGATGGCGCTCCTGACTCGGACTATGACTCGGACTAGTCATCGGCAAACCTGCATATAACTTTTTTTGACTTGTACGAGCTCGTACTAGCTCGTACGAGCTGAAAAAGTATGAAAAGTCCGTAAGTTGAAAAGGAACCTAGATTCAACCAAAAGCTTGCTTGGTCATGTTGCCGGAAAGTAATTAAGTAGAAAAAAGTTGTGGAAAAGCCAAAACAAGCCGAAAGTTGGAAAGTAGCATGCAGGTCATTTTCAGAGAATCATGATAGACCTTATCAACGAAGTTCTGGGGCACCTCTTCACTCTGAGCCCTCAAGCTGCAGATCGGTGCCCTGGTACTATATGCTCCGCGTGCATCATTACCAATGCACGCCCAATGTCCTCCTCTGTGCCACCCCCAAAGCCATCCTCATTCTCCTCCGAAATATTCCCACGAGCCTTGTATATCGCCACAGCCGCAGATGAGCCATGAAAGAGCGGCTTCTCAGATGACTCTATCGGTGTGCGTGCGTGCGTGCGGGCGGGCGATCTGCGGGCATGCGGGCGGGCATGCGTGTGGGCGTGCGCGCCCACATGAGTTGCAGGCGTGCGGGCGATCTGCGATTTGAGGCGGCATGGCGGTATCGCGGCTGCGTGGCGGTATGCAGCGTGGTCCAGCCCCTCCAACTCACAGTTGAAGCGAGGGAGGGGGGAGGGGGCTAAAGATAGTATTATTCATAAAACATAAAGTACAAGATATTTATCCTATTGTATTTATTAACATAATCCGGCATACGGGGGCTGCGCGAGTGGTCTCGGCAGTGTGCGTAAATGCGGGCGGGGTGCGTGGTGGGCGACCGGGCACGGGCGACGTGCGTGCATGCGAGTGATGTGCGGGCACACGGGCGGCGTGCAGGCACACGGGGAATGTGCCAGTGGGGGCGCGTGGGTGATATGATCATCGTCAAAGACTTTAGCAGGGAAGAAAACTACAAAAAAAAGAAAAACATAGCTAGAGCCCAACCCTTCTGTTCAAATCGGTCTCGTGTTTGCAGCAAGAGTGGGGGTTGGCCAGATGGAAAACAGACAGAACCCTCTCTATCTTGCATTTGTCGCGAGGGAGGGGCAACGGTTCGAAAACGAGAGGAATGCCGCCTCTCGTGAGGGTGTTGGCGGCGTCGATAGACGAAAATCCCTCTCTGTCTCACATTTGGAGCGAGAGAGGGGGGTGGTGGTGGGGAAATTTCCCTGACTTGTACTTGAGGGCCTTGAGGCGAGGGTGTCAGAAAAAACCGTAAAACCGCGGGTGAGGGTGCGGTAGTGGCTCGCACCCGCACCCGTGACTACCGTGACCGGAAAACCGCGGTGTTACCAATACCCGTGTAACTCCTTACACTTTATCCACTTTTTAACTTAAGCCATTTCGGTACAATCATGAATGTGAACTTTTTTGCTTTTTCACTTATTTACTTGCAATGTACAAAATAAGTCGAAAAGTTGAAAAGTTTATGCATAGTTTGCCGATGTACTTAAGGCCAGTGCACAGCGCACTGGCAATCGATCCATTGTTCTCGAAACGCCCCGCGTGTGCCATCTCTAAGCTGTCTTCGTCGCATCCTCACTGTCACCTGCTCTCGCCTCATCTCCTTCACTCGTGTCTAGTGCTTGTAGCGCCCCGCTGCAAGTCCTCGTTATCCCTCAGTTTCAACGTCAAAAACGTGAGCCACCGTGCTCCCTCCGACCGCGCACGTACTAACAACGGCGATCCGTCTTGCGCCATGAGGCCAACGCGACCGGACGAGCCGCATCCGGCCTCCTCCCGAAAGAACACATCCACCGCCACGCGCCGCGCCGCGCCGCGCCGGGGACGTGTACAGCAGTGTGATAGGTACGCCCAGCGCATAATGGCGGTATTTCATCCCGGGCGTGGTCGGCGCGTCCTCTTCGTGCCTCTCCAGCGCAAAGTCACGCCGGTGCACGAACGCGTGTGGAGGTACTGGCGATGGCGGCAGCGAAGCCCCGCACTGCAGATCCGGGCCCGGACCCGGATCGCAGAGCGCGGCGACGAGCGCCTCGACCGAGTCCGTCGACGACGGTGCTCTCGAGGCCGACGGCGCATGGGCCGCCGTCGAGGAGGAGCGGCAGGCGGGCGCTGCGAGTGGTGCACCGGTCGCGGCGATGAGCGCGCGGGCTACTGAGTGCGCGGGCATCCTCACAGCGACGGTCGGATGACCTGCTGTGATGATGGATGGGACACGGGACGGCTCCACGGGGAAAAGAAGGGTGAGCGGACCAGGCCAGAATGTATGCATCAAGGTTGTGTAGACGGGAGAGGGGGTATAGGAAGACGGAAGGAGGGAGTCCCGAGGGACGATAGCACCGAAATGGAGGATATGTGTACTATGAGCGGGTTGTAAGATGGTCGGCTCTTGGTGAAGATTTTGGTGGCAGACGCATCAAGAGCCAGGGCACCATAGACAGTCTCTGCCGGGAAGGCAACAACCTGACCTGCTGTCAGGTGTTCGACAGCAGACGTGATGGCTTTTTCAGTCTCTAGATCAGAGTAGTAGACCGGTTTGTCACTGGAGAATGTGATCGATTCCGGGTTACACTTGGAAATTTGGGTACGAGGAGCTGCCAGTGCCATGGTGAAAATGGGCCAAGGACACAGACACTATGCAACCGAGCTTTTCTGTTTCATGGTAAAATATGGATATTTCAGGCAATGTAACGGCTGCGGCTTGAACCACGACCTTCCTTCTCGCTGGGCCCATGGGTGCGCAAAGTTCAGTCCATGTCCCTCTCATTTGTTTCTGACATCATCCAGATCCTGTTCGCGACTTGAACACTTATCTCCAGACGGTACAGAGGCCTTCTAATTTGGTCCCATTTTTGGCTTTTACGAGCGAAAAATGGGGTCCGAAACATCAAGTTATTCATCGATGCACCTACACCTGTCAGCGCTGTTCTATACTTTCTTCCTAACTTATCTCGTTGACGTGACCACCGCAGTCCGAGATGTTATGGTAGGCCGAGGCGAAGGCCCCACCAAAGTGTTGGCCAAGCAAGCCGCCGCGATGCAGTCCCTGAATTACTTCTCTATGCACGGAATTCCTCTTGAGGAAGTGGGTGAGGAGGTGGGTGAGGAGGTAGGTGAGGAGGTGGGCATGCGATGATCATCCGATACCCCTCTCATTTCTTCCCTGCAGCAGGATCCTGTTGGTGGCCTTAACAAATATCTTCGCAAGATACAGGGGCCAAAGAATTTGGTCCCATTGCTGCATTTTACGAGCATAAAGAATCCATATAATCCAGTACACACTGGCACCTACACCTGTTAGCGTTGTTCCATATTGCATTCCTAACTTACCTTGTTCATGTGACCGTCGTAGTTCGAGAGGTCGTCGTTGGCACAGGCCGAGGCATAACCACAGGTGGTGCCCAGCGCGCGGCCGCCAGACAGGCCCTGAAGTACTTCTCTACGTACGGTATTCCTGGGGAGGTGGGTGTGCCGTGATCACCCCGTATCCCTCTCATTTGTTCCCGACAACAGGATCCTGTTGGTGACCTTAACGATTATCTTCATGAGATGCAGGGGCCAAAAAAATTGGTCTCATTGCTGCATTTTACAAGTTTGCAAAAGGATCAAGTACACACTGGCACCTACACCTGTTAGCATTGTTCCATATTGCATTCCTAACTTACCTTGTTGATGTGACCGTCGTAGTTCGAGAGGTCGTCGTTGGCACAGCCCAAGACATCACCACAGGTGGTGCCCAGCGCGCAGCCGCCAGTCAGGCCCTGCAGTACTTCTCTACGCACGGTATTCCTGGGGAGGTGGGTGTGCCGTGATCACCCCGTATCCCTCTCATTTGTTCCCGACAACAGGATCCTGTTGGTGACCTTAACGATTATCTTCATGAGATACAGGGGCCAAAAAATTTGGTCTCATGGCTGCATTTTACGAGTGTGCAAAAGGATCAAGTACACACTGGCACCTACACCTGTTAGCATTGTTCCATATTGCATTCCTAACTTACCTTGTTGATGTGACCGTCGTAGTCCTAGAGGTCGTCGTTGGCACAGCCCGAGACATCACCACAGGTGGTGCCCAGCGCGTGGCCGCCAGACAGGCCCTGCAGTACTTCTCTACGCACGGTATTCCTGGGGAGGTGGGTGTGCCATGATCACCCCGTATCCCTCTCATTTGTTCCCGACAACAGGATTCTGTTGGTGACCTTAACGATTACCTTCATGAGATACAGGGGCCAAAAAAATTGGTCCCATTGCTGCACTTTACGAGTGTGCAAAAGGATCAAATACACACTGGCACCTACACCTGTTAGCATTGTTCCATATTGCATTCCTATACTTACCTTGTCGATGTGACCGTCATAGTCCGAGAGGTCGTCGTTGGCACAGGCCGAGGCATAACCACAGGTGGTGCCCAGTGCGTGGCCGCCAGTCAGGCCCTGCAGTACTTCTCTACGCACGGTATTCCTGGGGAGGTGGGTGTGCCATGATCACCCCGTATCCCTCTCATTTGTTCCCGACAACAGGATCCTGTTGGTGACCTTAACGATTATCTTCATGAGATACAGGGGCCAAAAAATTTGGTCTCATGGCTGCATTTTACAAGTTTGCAAAAGGATCAAGTACACACTGGCACCTACACCTGTTAGCATTGTTCCATATTGCATTCCTAACTTACCTTGTTCATGTGACCGTCGTAGTCCTAGAGGACGTCGTTGGCACAGGCCGAGACATCACCGCAGGTGGTGCCCAGCGCGCGGCCGCCAGACAGGCCCTGCAGTACTTCTCTACGCATGGTATCCCTGGGGAGGTGGGTGTGCCATGATCACCCCGTACCCCTCTCATTTGTTCCCGACAACAGGATTCTGTTGGTGACCTTAACGATTATCTTCACGAGATACAGGGGCCAAAAAAATTGGTCCCATTGCTGCATTTTACGAGTGTGCAAAAGGATCAAGTACACACTGGCACCTACACCTGTTAGCATTGTTCCATATTGCATTCCTAACTTACCTTGTTGATGTGACCGTCGTAGTCCTAGAGGTCGTCGTTGGCACAGGCCGAGGCATCACCACAGCTGATGCCCAGCGCGCAGCCGCCAGACAGGCCCTGCAGTACTTCTCTACGCACGGTATTCCTGGAGAGGTGGGTGTGCGATGATCACCCTGTACCCCTCTCATTTGTTCCCGAAAACAGGGTCCTGTTGGTGACCTTAACGATTATCTTCACGAGATACAGGAGCCAAAAAATTTGGTCCCATTGCTGCATTTTACGAGTGTGCAAACAGATCCAAGTCAAGTACACACCGGCACCTACACCTGTTAGCGTTATTCCATATTGACTTCCTAACTTACCTTGTTGACGTGACCATCGTAGTCCGAGAGGTCATCGTTGGCACAGGCCGAGGCATCACCACAGCTGATGCCCAGCGCGCGGCCGCCAGACAAGCCCTGCAGTACTTCTCTACGCACGGTATTCCTGGGGAGGTGGGTGTGCGATGATCAACTTGTATCCCTCTCATTTTTCTCCCGACAGCAGGATCCTGTTGGTGACCTTAACGATTATCTTCACGAGATACAGGGGTCAAAAAATTTGGTCCCATTGCTGCGTTTTACGAGTGTGCAAACAAATTATCAAGTACATGTACACACCGGCACCTACGTCTGTTAGCGTTGTTCCAATATTGCATTCCTAACTTACCTTGTTGACGTGACCGTCGTAGTCCGAGAGGTCGTCGTTGGCACAGGCCGAGGCATCACCACAGCTGATGCCCAGCGCGCGGCCGCCAGACAGGCCCTGCAGTACTTCTCTACGCATGGTATTCCTGGAGAGGTGGGTGTGCGATGATCACACTGTACCCCTCTCATTTGTTCCCGACAGCAGGATCCTGTTGGTGACCTTAACGACTATCTTCATGAGATACAGGGGCCAAAAAATTTGGTCCCATTGCTGCATTTTACGAATGTGAAAACAAGTTATCAAGAACACACTGGCACCTACACCTGTTAGCGTTGTTCCATATTGTATTCCTAACTTACCTTGTTGACGTGACCGTCATAGTCCGAGAGGTCGTCGTTGGCACAGGCCAAGGCGTCACCATAGCTGCGGCCCAGCGCGAGGCTGCCAGACTGGCCCTGCAGTATTTCTATACCCGCGGAATTCCTGGAGGAAACATCGAGCCATACCTGACTCATATGGAGATTTTTCTCATGCTATGAGTCAACCACGACGGTTTAAGCTGCCAGTGCTTACCATGTGCTAATCAGTCGCACTTATACAGGGCCAAGTGGACTGCAGGCCCGAACCAATGCTACGTGGATCTAAACTTTGCAAGTCCTTCGAGTAATGATACAATGTTGCGTGGCCCACACCACATCGGCAATGTGCACCGTGGTGGTCGTGGTCGTAGTGTCTGGGAGAGTTGATTCCATGCTAAGCCAAGGTGGCCAAACTCGGAGCCAGTGTTTTGTTTCATCGTTGTCGTCCTGTCACACATATACACATGAATGTACACACCATGTAGGATCTCTGTGACCTACGCTCCCCTTTTAGGCCTCATCTTTGCAGGCCACATAAATGAAAATAAGCGCCCCTCGCAGTGCCAGGGCTCTCTGGCCCGGGCCTCGGACCCAGAGAGCTCCTCATCGCTGACTTCAGCGTGTTTCCCTGATAAGAGTGTAGCTTTGTTCCAGTTCAGTTCCCACTAGGTTGTCCCCGACAAGAACCTCTGTTCATGGAGGGTCAACGGGCTCGGTGGCTCGAGATCCCTCAAGGTGCCCTAGAAATTTTGGGCATAACGATAGACTTCAACTCAACACAACGCTCTCGTGCAACTGTCTAAACAAAGCTCGTAGAATATATAAAAACTCGAGTGAGATACCACAATCGCTCGCCCGGAGCAACGCGATTACTAGCCAATAAATAAAGCAAGTAAGTGGAACTAACCAGTATACCCAAGGGAATATGTCACAATGAGGTGGACGAGAAAAAGGAAGGTAGGAATGTCAGTGCCGAGTCAGGAATATATCAGCGGAGAGAAGGGGTAGGTAAATAGATGTTAAATCTCGACGGTCACGAGACGTCACGAGACATGTCGCCCAAGACACGTGACGGACAGTATTTACGCGTTCCTTGAACGTCAGCCCCACCTCAGTCTCTTCTCCCCTACTAGTGCTGAGGTTGTTAGATTTCAACAGGTTATGGGCCCTGTTGCCCGCTTGTAATCTACACCATAACCTCGAAATCTAGCCTAACCCAGCCGCCCTCTTTCTTGGTTTCTCCCTCTTCTCCCAAAGGCTCCCTATCGACTAGCGGGTCCTTTTTCTCTACGTCATTACTACTCAGTCTCAACTATGGCTCCCTCTACTCGGAACTCGCCCACCACCACGCCCACCTCACGCGCCATTCCATCTACCGCCACTGCTCCTGCCCAGAACTCTGGGGACTCTCTCATCACGGAACGCTTCCTCACCGATCATGGTTGGCCCACCAATCATCTCACCTTGGAGCTCAGCAAGTCCAACTGGCCAGAATGGAGTCGACGCCTGGAGCTCTTGGCATCTAGGACAGGATTCTCAAGGTATATCCATTAATATAAGTCTCTTCTCCCCTACTAGTGCTGAGGTTGTTAGATTTCAACAATAGACAGAGTGCGTTCAGCTCTTGTTCGCCATGAAAGCCGCAAACTTTCTTTCGACCGGCGATCAAATCCCAACGGATATGATGCCAGGTCCTTCGTCAGCGCGAGCGTGTCTAGACTCGCTCGCTGTTTGCCATCGGCGTCAGTCTTCACGGCGTGAAGCACTCCGACCGGCGGCTCCTCGCCTTGACTACCGTCACCGCCGTGGTCGATTTGGAAAAGATCCGAGGCCCGTAGACATAGCAGAGAGTTGCGATCCTGTAGACATGCCAAGGATCTGCCGATTGGGTGGCTCCAGGTCGCTATCGTCTTGTACGGGAGCAGGTTGAGAGGGGACATTGGGTGTCTCCTGAGAGAGGCGAGCGCGGCGGCGTACGAAGAGGACGGTTAGAAATCGGCGATGGGGGCACAAAGGTGAAACTCTCGAGGATCGAATCTGCACCACCAGACACGCCAGAAGGGAGAGCTACTCCCTAAATCGAAACCCAGTAGCACGGGAGAACAGGCGCAGAAGATATACCTTTATGAGGCGTAAGGTGACAATACCCAAGGCTCAAAACCTCGTGACTTCGAAGGGACGTCCACACATTTGCAATTGTCTTGGGGATATCTTCTGATAAATAGAACTTCTCTGCGTTGCATTGCACAAGCAGCACCGCGACCACGTGCCAATGAGAAGTCGCCTATCAAAACGCGGTCGCTTGTATAGGGTAGACACGAGGTAAATGCCACCTCTCACGCAAGGAGCGTAATTTCAAGACATGAGTAGGCCCTTGTTGGTAGTCCCCTTTTTTTCGCTTTGATTTTCGAGGCTTCGAGTAACAAGCGAATTATCTGTAACGCCGAGTCCTCGCTCGCAGCCCCAGGATATCCTAGTCAAACTGCAAGGGAAGATTGGTCCGCTCATTCAACGGGGTTACCCTCGGGCCATGGTAGTCCAACACTGGACCGACCTCCCGGACCCTAAGTGGTGTCACGAGGTGCTATTAGCAGATAGGCAAGACGACACTGCATTCACTGCATTGCGCCTCGCGAAGGAGGAGGGTAGGTCTCGAAGGCTTTTCTAAAACTTGAAGTCTAAGAATCAATTGCTTCTACAGCGTATTATCTCAACGAACAATTGTGAGTTATGTGCATGGCCACTAATTTAGAACGACTTACATGTACCTATATGTCTACTATTCGCAACGACCTCCCTGCCGCCTTCTTGACGCGGTTCATGAAGGCCAGGCCTTCACGCTCCTCTGCAACTTCCTCCACATATATCTGCTCTACGCCCTGCTCCTCAAGACTGAGCAAGCCATCGAACATGCGTTGAGCCGCCCTGGCAGGCTCCGCGCTCTCGCCAAGCGAAAACGTGAGCCACCGTGCCCCCTCCGACCGCGCACGTACCAACAACGGTGATCCGTCTTGCGCCATGAAGCCAACGCGACCGGACGAGCCGCATCCGGCCTCCTCCCGAAAGAACACATCCACCGCCACGCGCCGCGCCGCGCCGTCGTCGTCCGGCCGCGCCAGGGACGTGTACAGCAGTGTGACGGGTACGCCCGGCGCATAATGGCGGTATTTCATCCCGGGCGTGGTCGGCGCGTCCTCTTCGTGTCTCTCCAGCGCAAAGTCACGCCGGTGCACGAGCACGCGTGGAGGTACTGGCGGTGGCGGAAGCGAGGCCCCGCACTGCAGATCCGGGCCCGGACCCGGATCGCAGAGCGCGGCGACGAGCGCCTCGACCGTCGCACCGCCGGGCCTGAGCACGCGCAGCGCGCCGTCCGCACCGAGTCCGTCGACGACGGTGCTCTCGAGGCCGACGGCGCATGGGCCGCCGTCGAGGAGGAGAGGCAGGCGGCCGCTGCTGCCGAGATCGCGCAGCACGTGTGCGGCGCGTGTCGGACTTGGCTTTCCTGATGCGTTCGCGCTGGGCGCTGCGAGTGGTGCACCGGTCGCGGCGATGAGCGCGCGGGCTACTGAGTGCGCGGGCATCCTCACAGCGACGGTTGGATGACCTGCTGTGATGATGGATGGGACACGGGTCGGCTCCACGGGGAAGAGGAGGGTGAGCGGACCAGGCCAGAATGTACGCATCAAGGTTGTGTAGGCGGGAGAGGGGGTATAGGAAGACGGAAGGAGGGATGATAGCATCGAAAGGGAGGATATATGTACTATGAGCGGGTTGTCAGATGGTCGGCCCTTGGTGGTGAATATTTTGGTGGCAGCGGACGCATCAAGGGCCAGAGCACCGAGACCATAGACAGTCTCTGTCGGGAAAGCAACAACCTGACCTGCTGTCATGTGTTCAACAGCAGACGTGATGGCTTTTTCAGTCTCTAGATCAGAGTAGACCGGATTGTCACTGCCAGTGGAGAACGTGATCGATTCCGGGTTACACTTGAGAATTCGGGTACGAGGAGCTGCCATGGTGAAAATGGTTCTTATCGCAGCAATCCTGGTCCCAGACTGGACATGAGGTAACAATTTTAAGAAGAGGGTGTGGGCCAAGGACACAGACACCATGCATTGTGCAATCGAGTCATGATGACCGTGACCAACTTTGATACCGCAGGCGCTTCCCACATCCTTTTACTGTGTCTCAATTGAATATGGTACATTATGGATATTTCACATTGTAATGCATCTTGAACCACGATAAAGGCTCAGACAAAGTTCGTCGAGCAGTGGATCACTCTAGCCGGTGAACGACAACAACGCCGACTCGGATGACGTGCAGGGCGCACGCGACCAGGAGTGTGCTATAAGCTGTACTGTACACACGCGTGCGTGAGCACAAGGTGGAGAAGTCCCCGCGCCCAGAGATCCTGCGTGTCCCGCTGGTGAGTATTTGACTTATCGTGAAAGCAACGCGGGAGCACGAGGACGTCGAGTTCGAACTGGTAATTGCTGCTTCTTCTCACATTCCCCTTGTTAGCAATTCTGCAGTCGTGCCATCGATCCACCAGAAGTCACGGCTGTGGACAAGGCGCTCTCTGTTCTTGAGGAACTCGGCGCTCTCGACCGGGACCGCCGTTTGACCGCCCTTGGCCGGCACATGGTACGAAGAAGGTCGACATACCCCTACCAGCCTGCTCACTATTCTCCAGGCTCTGCTTCCTCTTGACCTTGGTCCCGGAAAGGTGAGTCAATTACGCCCGGCGAGCTGGAGGGTTCTGATTCTGGCGCTTCTCAGATACTCATTCTCGCCACTGTCTTCCGATGTGTCGACCCGGTTTTGACCATCGCAGCCTGCCTTTCCTCGAAGCCCATTCTCCTGGATAAGCGTGCACAGAGTACGATGGCCTGCTCCCTGGTCTGAGCTGAGCTACACACAGAGCGTGCGCTCGTTTTTCCGACCGACCAATTTTCTGATGTTGCCGACGCGTCCGGCGCGGTCACGGTCCGCTTGACGTCCAAACGAAGACACACGACACGACTACTAGCATGTATTCAGACGTATAACCGTGTTGGACTCCCTCTCTTGCCGTGCCTCCTCTTGGACTGGCTGTACTCCGTACCCTCAATCATCTCAATGCTCACATTGTCATGCAGCGGCACGGCAATAAGCGAACTCCTGCCGGTGAGGTTCAGCATCTTTTTGGTTGGAAATGCAGGTCTAATGTTTGGAATTTTGAACAGAATTCAAGGAGCTCAGGGAGAAATGGCGTAATGCCAAGAAGGATGAAACAGATTGTCTGGCGCGGCTTGAACGGGCTGAGGAGCGCTACACTGCGCTCAGAACGCTCCAGTATCCTTCACAACTTACGACCGACCGCCCAGATCCTACTCCCATGGAAGACAGCAGCTTCGCGGCTCAGGGGTACCCGGTCCACTATCAACTGGCTGTTGTCGGTGCCTCAGCAGGATCCTCGCTTGGCGCGGACATGTCGGTGCGTCCCCTGCCCCTGCAGCCGCAATACGGTTACCCTATTTCTGGTGCAGCTCGTTCGCTATATCCCGTCGCGCTGACTACGCTTGCCCCTTCTACATAGCCCGACTATCCCACGCAATATGAGGGTGGTATACCTCCCCAGCCTGGTTCTACCCCTGGCATCCAGCCCAATGCGCTCATTCATGCAATCCGCGTCGGTGGTACCACTACGTGCCATTATGCAGTGAGTGCCCTCCTTCTCCAAGAATTCACGTCCAAAGCGAAACTTCTCTGGCAGTCGCGGTCCCGCTTCACCTCGCGCCACATCCGTCGATCATGCACGTCCTCCTCAACTAACATTACCTGATTCTCCACGCGCCTCGCTACTTCATCGCGCACCTGCTCATCTACGCCCTCTCCTTCCTCGCATTCAGCTCCCTCGTCGCCTGCGTCGCGCGTGACTAGGACCGTTCCCGAAGCCAAGTCGGAGGCCACGCAGCAGCAGCGGCCACCACACGATAATGGCGAGATGAGGCTCGAAGACGCACTGCTCAGCGAGCCACCGGAGGATTACCGGGAAAGTGGTGCCGCACCTGCTGGAAGCCTAAGCCCGAGCCTAAGCCCGAGCGCTGCAGTTTCCAATGCCGGAGGCGGCGGCGGCGGCGGCGGCGGCGGCGGGCGGTACGACGACGCGGACCTCCACCACTCGACCGCGGCAACTTTGTGCGCCCTGATTTCCTCCCCCCTGGGACCCCGTGCAGTACGAGTCACTAGCTAGTAGTAGCAGATTTGAAAATATTAGGAAGGCACTGAATTAAACTTATATTTTCACTCAAATGGCATTTACTGTAGTGTGAAAGACTGCCGACGGAGCTCAGACACATTAGGTAATCTACTCAGACCGCTCAGACATTCCGGAATTAGCTGATGTCCTTCTGGGGCCCATGGGTGCGCGATGTCCAGTTCATGTCCCTCTCATTTGTTTCTGACATCATTCAGATCCTCTTCGCCGCTTGAACACTTATCTCCAGACGGTACAGAGGCCTTCTAATTTGGTCCCATTTCTGGCTTTTACTAGCGAACAATGGGGTCCGAAACATCAAGCCGTTCACCAAGGCACCTACATCTGTCAGCACTGTTCTGGACTTTCTTCCCAACTTCCAACTTATCTCGTTGATGTGGCCACCGCAGTCCGAGATGTTGTCGTAGGCCAAGGCCAAGGCCCCAGCAAAGCGGTGGCCAAGCGATTCGCCGCCATACAGGCCCTGCAGTACTTCTCTACGCAAGGAATTCCTGAGGAGGTGGGTGTGTGGTGATCACCCCGTAGTCCTCTCATTTGTTCCGGACAGTATTCGGACCCTGTTCATGATCTTAATAATTATCTTTACGAGATACAGGGGCCAAAGAATTTGGTCCCACTGCTACATTTTACGAGCGCGCAAACGGGTCCAAGTAGGCAAGTGGTACACACTGGCACCTACACCTGTCGGCGTTGTTCCATACTTTCTTCCCAATTTATTATGTTGACGCGACCGCCGCAGTCCGAGGTGTCGTCGTTGGCACAGGCCAAAGCAAGATCATTGACGCGGCCCAGCGCGCCGCCGCTATGGAGGCCCTGCAGTATTTCTATAACCACGGAATTCCTGGAGGAAACATCGAGCCGTACTTGACTCCTATGGAAATCTTTCTCCGCCTATGAGTCAAATGAGACGGTTTACTAGTAAGCTGTCCCGTGTGCTTAGCTCCCAGAGAGGAATTCAATCCTTTTTATTCGTAAATACAAAGCGCGCTGCAGCACCGGTACTGCACTATCAGGATCTAAACTCTGATGGAAGTTGATCCCATGATACAAAGCCAAGGTGGGCAGGCCCAGTGTTTCTCTGTACTATGGCTTTGCCGTTGTCCTGTCACTCGTATGCACATGAATATATGCACCATCTAGAATCTCTGTGACCTCATCTTCGCGGGCTGTGTCAATGAAAATAAGTGCCTCTCGCAAGCGCCGGGACTGTCTCACAAGCCTCACATAGAGCTCCCCATTGCTGATTTCAGCGTGTTTCTCTGATAAGAGTCCAATCGTCGAGGAGCGGCAGGCAGCCGCTGCTCTGCTGCCGAGATCGCGCAG
Source organism: Lactifluus subvellereus (assembly GCA_022496195.1). NCBI lineage: Eukaryota > Fungi > Basidiomycota > Agaricomycetes > Russulales > Russulaceae > Lactifluus > Lactifluus subvellereus. The sequence continues at coordinate 3,184 of WTXC01000060.1, read as the reverse complement.
CACGTATGCGGCGCGCGTCAGGCTTTCCTTTCCTGGTGCATTTGGGATAAGCGCCCCGAGTGATGCACCGGTTGCAGCGATGAGCGCGCGGGCTACTGGGTGCGGGGCATCCTCACAGCGACGGTCGGATGACCTGCTGTGATGACGATGGACGAGACACAGGACGGCTCTGCGGGGGGCCCGGGGAAGAGAAGAGTGAGCGGACCAGGCCGGAATGTACGCATCAAGGTTGTGTATGGGAGGAGGTGTAGGAAGACAGAAGCAGGGACGATAGCATCGAAAGGGAGAGTATGTGTACTATAAGCGGGTTGTCAGATGGTCGGCCCTTGGTGGTGAAGATTTTGGTGGCAGCGGACTCGGACGCATCAAGAGCCAGGGCACCGAGACCATAGACAGTCTCTGTCTGGAAAGCAACAACTTGACCTGCTGGCAGGTGTTCAACAGCCTGAGCAGATGTGATGGCTTTTTCAGTCTCTAGATCAGAAGACCGGTTTGTCACTGGAGAATGTGGTCGATTCCAGGTCACACTTGAGAATTCGGGTATGAGGACTGCCATGGTTCTTATCGCGACAGTTCTGGTCCTAGACTGGACATGAGGTAACAACTTTCAGAGGGTGTAGGCCAAGGACACAGACACCTGAGTCATAATCAACTTTGATACCGCAGGCGCTTCCCACATTCCTTTACAATCTCAATAAAACAGTTTGGATATTTCAGACAATGTAACGGCTGTAGCTTGAACCATGACTTTCCCCTTCCCTGGGCCCATGGCTGGTGCGCGATGTTCAGTTCATGTCCCACTCATTTGTTTCTGACATCATTCAGATCCTGTTCGCGACTTAAACAATTATCTGGTACAGAAGCCTTCTAATTTGGTCCCATTTCTGGCTTTTAGGGGCATACAACGGGGTCCGAAACATCAAGCCGTTTACCAAGGCACCTACACCTGTCAGCGCTGTTTTATACTTTCTCCCTAACTTATCTTGTTGACGTGGTCACCGCAGTCCGAAATGTTATCGTAGGCCAAGGTGAAGGCATCACCATATCGTCGGCCAAGCAAGTCGCCGCCACACAGGCCCTGCACTACCTCTCTACGCATGGAATTCCTCAGGTGGGTGTGCAATGATCACCCGATACTCCTCTCATTTGTTCCCAACAACAGGATCCTGATCCTGTTGGTGAGCTTAACGATTATCTTCACAAGATACAGGGGCCAAAAAAATTGGTCCCATTGCTGCATTTTATGGGTGTGCAACTTGAACCGCATTCAAGTCAAGTACACACTGGCACCTACACCTGTTAGCATTGTTCCATATTTCCTTCCTAACTTACCTTGTTGACGTGATAGTCGTAGTCCGAGAGGTTGTTGTTGGCACAGGCCGAGGCACCACCCCAGCTGCGGCCCAGTATGAGGCCGCCACATCAGCAAGATGGCACCTGCTAGAGGTGCCTGGCGTCACTAACGTCACTGGTGTCACTAGCGCTAGGCACCCTTGTCATGCCAGGCTTCCCAGAAATGTGGCTGGAGTATCTAGTCATGCCAGATGTCCTATCTAGACCTAGGTATTCCCCAGGAATCGCAAATATATTCTAGTATTTCTAGGTTCTCCCAGACCGCTCCTAATATTACTACTACTTGTACACCACATGAGTCACTAGGACCATTTGAAACCTGTTCTTTGCCCTTCCGCATTCAACTTGGGTCATGCAACACGATGTAACTGCCCTGTATATTACCCATGATTTATATTATTGAGCTAGCTATGGTACAATGTCACAGTAAGAAGTGAATATATTCTACCCCGCCACCACTGCCGCCGCCTTCACTGCAGCTGCCACCACTGCCCCCACCACCATTGCTATCACTGCCAGTGTTGCTGTTGCAGTTGCAGCTGTCGCCACATCACTGCGGTCACCGCCATCGCCGCATCACTGAGGTCACCACCATCACTGCTGTGGCTGCGTTGCTGCGGTCACCATGTTGCTGTGGTCGCTGTGTCGCTGCTGTGGCCATGTCACTGCTGTTGCCGCGTTGCTGTGGTTGCTGTGTCACCAGAGTGGCTGCGTCGCTGCGGTCATTGCCACCATCGTGTTGTCACTGTGCTGTGGCTCTGCTGCTGCAGTTGTCACCATAGCTGCGTTGCTGTCGTCATTGCTGTGGTCGCCATGTCTGCGTCACTGTGGTTGCCACCATGACTGCGTCACTGTGACCATCACCATGGCTGCATCATTGCCGTCATTGCCATGGTGTTACGGCACCATGGGTCGTTCTGGTGTAACAGCAATTACAACCGGTGAGTCCACTTGGGGCAACAGTGGGCAGAGAGTTCTTGATACGAGAGTAGTTCGGCGTCGGCCGATAAGTCACTCGTATATCTTGTGATCTTGCACGTTGTGGCAGGGCACGTGGTCGTGGGAAGGGCAAGAGGCACGTGACCGTGGAGAGGTACATGTGATTGAGCTGAGTCACTTAAGCGTGGACTCAGAGAGGACAACAGGCGGTACTCTTCGAGGCGGCAAGCTCGAAGGGAGAGAGGGGAGGCCGACTGAGACTGACACTCAGAGGCAAAGGTGATGAGGGGCAGGGCGAAGGAGGCGGCGACGGCACACAAAGAGGGCAGAGTCTTTATGGGCTTTATTCGTTTACTGTGTGGATAGTTAATGAAGTCAAGGATGGCGTTACCGTCCTTGACTTGACGCTTTATATACAAGTATGCTACTGCATGGGAAGGCTGAGCTCTAATGTATATAACCGGCACGCTCCACCATTGGAGTTGTGATCTAGTCCCTACTGACGTCACCTATGAGTCAGGCTACCGTATGGAGTGAACGGGCATAAGGGCAGAGGGCGTAAGTGGCGTAAGCGTAAGAATAGAAGTGGAGTGAGGGGGAATCCCTAGGGGAATCCCTGGCATACTGTGGAGTAGGTGGGGCGGTCTAGACTGTGAGTCATTCTCAGTCAGTCTGAGTCATACTGAGTCATCGGAGATCTCTGCCAGAGATCTCCGGCAAGGCCTAGATCCTTATGACGGAATGCTCTACGTCATAGGTCACATGTCTTGTTCTTTGGTGGTCACGTGGTGGCACATCACGTGACGTCTTGGGCGGGGAACCAGGCCGGATACGAACTACGGCTCAAGGCGGCTAAGTGCTATGGCGGGGCAAGGTGGATCGCATGTGGCAA